>CAUYON010103490.1:0-14788 GCA_963573935.1 Arctocebus calabarensis
CGCCTGTAGTCCCAGCTACTAGGGAGGCTGAGGCAAGAGAATCGCTTAAGCCCAAGAGCTGGAGGTTGCTGTGAGCAGTGTGACGCCATGGCACTCTACCCAGGGCGATAAAGTGACACTCTGTCTCTACAAAAAAAAAAATAAATAAATAAATAAAATAAAAACAGAAGAAACATTTTAATAACAGATATGGGCAGATAAATATATGAAAACTCATGTTTAAGTTTAGCTATATTTTAGAAATTTAGTGCATTAAAAAAGATTGGTATAAAATAGCAAAAACAGGTCACCTAATTTTAAGCACCACCAATTTGACATTTAATATGAATATAATCCACAACAGTGAAAAGTGCTAACTATGTTCAAAATATTGAAAACAATAATGTAAAGGAAATGAAGGAGTGCAATGATGTTCCTGTTTAATAGTGGATATCTTGTGGAATTAAGGATCCTAGGTGTGCAATATCCCTACGTGGTTATACGACTCATAAAAAGCAGACTGAATTTACATTTAATTCAGTTTTGCAAACACTTAATTGGAATCACACCACAGCTTTCATTATCAAGGGTCATCCGATTGGAAGGAATGCAATCCAGTCAAATTAGTTAGAGGAACAGGAGATTTATGTTAAGGATACAAAAGACACAAGACTGAAAATAAGTTCATGCAAATATGAACTCATCAGAATCTAGTTTCTACCTTTTTTTTTCCCCCCTCTGTCTCTCATTTAAAAGGATATCCTGTTTTGGAAAGGATATAAAAATGTAAAATGCCCAAATAGTAGTAATTAACATTTTACTCTCTCTCTCCTTTTTTCTATCTTTCTCTCATTGCTATCTCTGTTATGTGTCTGGGCCTCACAACTAGGCACAATATCAACCCAATGTAAAGGTTTCAGATCTGGCTTTCTCGTAACGTTTTATTCACAAAGCTTTGATTTCTGCCCTGCTATCATTGCTCCCAAATCTCCGATGTGTTATAAACTCAGTGTTTTGGAACACTGTAGAAGTATGTTTTTGTACTCGCAGGGCAACTTTTCAAGAGAGAAATCTGATGGGCTCGGCTTCTGTTAAATGTTTACCACGTCTAATCACTTGTAGCAACATATGCAGTTGACGCAGACCAATGTAGACAGGTGGGCCAGCTTCTTCTTTGGAGATTATTTCCAAAGAAAAGGCATAAGGTTTGAGGGGAAAAAGTGTTCAAACTTCTCTACTACACAGCATATGGATTTTTGCCACATTTCAGGAAGGATGTAAATGTTTTATAGCAAAATATTAGTATCAGAACTGGCTGCATGAGCTTGTGACCTCTGCAGGTGGACAGGCTCTGCACATGCACGGTGCCACGTCTGCTTATCACCCTGTGGAAAGTCTCGATATTAGAAGATGTGGTCTCTGCGTCTGCATTTCACACTGGACCCCAAAATGTCTCCAGTTGGATCTGACCAGAGTCCTTGCTACTAAGATTAGCAAATTGCTGTATGAGATAAGGTTAATCTGCTAAAAGAGTGCCCTCATTGACACTTTCAGATTCACTGTGCTGAAGAACAGAGGAAAAAAGTAGTGGTTGACATTCTACAACAGTAATATAAGGCTACATTAATATCTTCAATACAGTGAAGTATAACCATTTATCTTTTACGATATATTAAATTCCAATCGTCTTTGATATGGATCGCTTTAGATGGGCTATTAATTAATTAGAGGACAGAGGAAAAACTGAAACTTTCAGAGTCCCAGTAAAAGTAATCTGGCTTTAAAAAACATAAACTAGCAAAGGGGAGAAGAAATGGGGAAAGGGTATGGGACTCTCACCTAACATACACAATGTGAGGCTGCTCAGCACACCCCCCTGGGTGGAGGGCTCAACTACAACTTGCACTTTATCTTAAAAGAGAAAACAATGCAACCTAAAACTTTGTACCCTCATGTTAAGTTGAAATTTAAAGGAAAAAATATTCTTGATACTATTCCCAAATCCCTAGTGCTTAGCAAATTCACTAAGAAAATACAATAGAAATGCACCATCAAACACCTTTCAACCCATCCCCTGAACCGTCCCTGACCTTTCTCTCCAACCGCTCCAGCTTGAACATAAAGTAGGTGCAGCTCCTTACAGCTATGTGGCCTTGGGTGAGTTACAGAACATTTCTCAGCCTTTTATTTTCCTTTATCATCTAGAAAATAATAGTAACTAATCAGAAAGAGATTGCTGTAGGGATTACAGGCTACAATGCACATAGCACTTACCACAGTACCTGGATGAAATAGGCCAGGTACCAGGCATTCATTAACTCTTCACAGACACTTTAGCACAGCACTTACCATAATGTTTTATAATATGTACCACTTTTATGTCTACCTACCAGACTACATAGTTGGTTTTTGCTAAAGGGAACCACTTATTGGTTATTTTTTAATCTCTAGTGCCAAATACAGTGACCAGTACATTCGACATGAGCATTTGTAAAATGAATGGGTGAATGGATGGATGAATAGATTCACTCTGAAAATTTTAGAGGATGGCAAGAAGCATGTAAAAACCGTATTCCCCAATTAAGTGAAAACCAGAACAAAAATTCACTTAAGATCATAAGCAACCACTATAAAAACAAAAGTCTTGGAATTGGAACTCTTTTCTCACACCTTGTTAGGAATTATATTTTGAAAAGTATGTATAGTTTCTGGTCACCTATTACCAGAAAATTATATCTGTTATATATATACATATTTTTCTGGGGCGGTCTCCACATCCAAAGAATTAGAGACAAGATTTAGTAAGAATCAACTTCATGAGAGTAAAAAGAATGTAATATGGAATAAGAAAAAGGCTTAGAACGTATAAGAACATAAAGACCTTAATGTTCTTCTGGAGGGAACTTTTTCTTAAAACATTTATAAATTTTATAAGGATTTGTTAGAAAAACTTACCTTAAGAAAAATTCATATGCATACAAATTATAGTACCCAAATGTAAGGGATCCGCTGGTCCTCTGAAATGTATTCATGCCCATCCAAAAATGTACAGACTTGCTATGTCCATGAGCCACTCTGCAAGCCACTAACCAAATGTGGTTATTTAAAATTGAATTTAATTTAACTAAAATTAAAATTTCAGTTCTTTACTGTCATCAGTCATGTTCCAAATGCTCCACAGCCGCTCAGTTATTTAAATTTAAATTACATTTTAAATGAAGTTTGAATCAATTAAAATTAAACACTCCATTCCTCTATCACATTAGCCATATTTCAAGTGTTTTAATAACAACATGAGGCTGGTGGCTACCATATTGGACAGTGTGAATATAGAACATACCCATCATTGCAGAAAGTTCTGCTGAACAGAGCAGATACAGACTTTATAAGTATGAACTTTGTGCAAGAGGTGGATATAGGTGGGAAGAAATTCTGTTTTGGGAAAGTGTAATCATGCATATTTTTTTAAGCCTAAAAAATTTTTATTTTTATTTTTTCATTCAGTTTCTCCAAGTTACCATTCCATGGAAATGTAAAGTTCCCTTCAAAGCAAAATGATAACCAATAGCAGCTTTGTAATTTGGATGGTGTGTAGATTTGGGATTTAAACAGACCGATTTCATGGTTGGAATCTATGTTGTTTTCATTTTATGCTAAGCAGTACTCTTGGGCAAGGCATTGATTTTTTTCATCTCTAAGATAGTAGTGTTTATCCATCAGGGTTGTTTTTATATAAATGAAAAACAAAATAACTGAGACATTTTTTATACATATATATATTTTAAGATATAGTAGCAAATATAATAACATTTTTAATCTGGAAGGGAGTCTCAGCATTCATCTCTCTAAAGTGATAAATTTTAGTTATCAACATTAGAGAACTTTTTATTTATTCATTATATATTGAACAATATCATCTTTATATTCTTATGTACTAGAGGATTGCCTAATACACATCAGTCTCTCAATACATATTTGTAGAATAAATGTGTTCAAGGCTATAGATTTAATGCAGAGCAAAAATACAATGTTGGGACTCCCAAATCTATGTAACGATTCAGTGCAAAGAGCAAAAGAGAGAAAAGAAAACAAAATATGGCTTAACTTTTGTTCTGTGACCTAATCTTTTCTTCTCTCTCAAATAAGAACTGAGATGACGTGATCCATAAACATTTCAGATCATTCTCTGATTTGAAGTCTCCTCCATTGACAATACATGCCAGCAAAGTCCATAGGGCATAAGACAATAAAGGCCCCTGACTTATCGAAAAATGTGCATTTAAGTGCTTTAGAGGTTAAGTTATTGCACAGAATGCCTTAATTTTATTACTGCTCTAATTTGTTTGAAGAAGGAATAATGAAAGCTATATTTCTATTTATAGGTAAATGGAACATGCACTTGCAAAACAGAAATTCATTAACATTAATTAATTAATGTGTCAAACATTCCATTGTCAATTCTTTAGGTAATGTTTTATCTCGCTATGAATCTTTTCATGGTGCATGTGGGCCTTCCATATCCAAGAACCTAGAGGATGATCTTTCAGGAGATAGTTCATTCTGGCAAGTACCCTCACCATCTGTGTATTTCAACCACTTTTCAGAATTCGAATGGAAACATCCTTTAGTGAGTATCCGGTTCTCCTTTAACACAATCTAGGATCACTTATGAAAAAACAGTGTGGCAGTGTTCTCTACCTTAGAAACATGATGCAGCAAGTAACTACATCTATGAGGAAGAACTGCACAAAATTGCAACACAAATTCGCCACAAGCATTCAGTATTATTCAATGTCTCTTCTAATTAAGAAAAATGTATTCTTCTGGGTAGCTACCTAGTAATAGGACTGCAGGATCAAAGGCAAGGTCAACTTTTACTTCTTTGCATTTGCACCAGAATGTTTATTGTGGCTCAATTCAGAATTTCTAAGTTGCTAAGTGGAAGCAATCCAAGCACCCATCAACTCATGAATGGATTTAACAAATTATGGTATAAGTATATCTTGGAATATTATTCAGCCATAAAAAATGATGACTTTACATCTTTTATGTTTACTTGGATGGGGTTGAAACACATTCTTCTTAGTAAAGTATCTCAAGAATAGAAAAAAATATCCAATGTATTCAATACTAATATGAAACCAGTATATAACCATTTACACCCTCACACAAAGATAAAACACAAATGTAGTCTATCAAGAAGCAGCGGTAAGGAGGAAGAGGACAAGAGCAGGACGACTGGCAGGAGAAGGGAGAGAATTTGGCGGGACCTCACCTAATGTGCACAATACAAGGGTGTTCAGCACAAAACCTGGTCAAGGGCTCTTCTACAACTTGAACTTTACCTTAGAAGACAGAATTGAAACTGAAAAATTTGCACCCTCATATTAATTTGAAATAAAAAAAGAAAAATGTAGAAATGCTTATTAGCACAACTATTTTTTGTTTGTTTTTTTTCTGGGTTTTTGTTTGTTTTTGTTTGGGGCTATTTTTTAAAGTCTCTATAGCTTGGTCCACAATTAGAAGTAGCAAAAGCTCTTCCATAAAAGTGTTCTTTTATTTTTTTTAATTATTATTATTTTTTTTAGAGACAGAGTCTCACTTTGTCACCCTCCATAGAGTGCTATGGTGTCACAGCTCACAGAAACTTCTAACTCTTGGGCTTAGGCGATTCTCTTGCCTCAGCCTCCCAAGTAGTCGAGACTACAGGCACCCACCACAACGCCTGGCTATTTTTGGTTGCAATTTGGCTGGGGTCGGGTTTGAACCCGCCATCCTTGGTATATGGGGATGGTGCCCTACTCACTGAGCCACAATTACTAGTATATATTCGTCGTGCATATTAATAGGTTTTATATGATATTTTCACACAAGCATACAATATGTATTAATGGAATCAGGATAATTAGCGTCTGCCCTTTTTTGGGGGGAGAATGGCAGTCACACATAAAATATTAATAAAACTCAAAAGTCAGTAATTATTTTCGTTCATGTATATACATGAAATACAAAGGAGTTTATAAAAATGATTAAATATTAAATTTAATAACTTAACACAAACATCTCAGAATCCTAAGAAATTATTTTACTATTTACATCATGTAAATATTAATGCATGAATAATATGCTTTCAGAAAGTTAACATGTCATTAAATTTATTTACCACACATTTATTAAAAATTATAATTTTAATTATAATGTACAACATAGAAAATTACTGGTCCACTGACTCAAATTTTCTACATTTATGTAGTAGGGCAAAAGACACACCACAATGAGTCATAAAATATACCGTAGTTTCCATGTTGGGCCACCTTTCAGCCATGTGATCTAAAGCTCAGAGACTTGATATATATATCACGTATTTTATATAGAAAAGAAAAAGCAATATATAAGTCCCCAGTTACAATTGTTGCTAAATTTATTTAATGTATGGAGTTAATATCAGTTTCACAATTTAAAGAGTTTCAAGGGTACAGTAAGAAATCTTTTTAGCATGAAGGCTGAATAAGAAATTGAAGTTCTTACAGAGACTAGACATTATTTGGGATTCCCTAGGGTGCTATGTCAGTATGATTTCCCACTTCTTATGGAAAATGTTCCCCTTCTATAATAAGTAAAGTGTGGAGAGTAGAACCATATGCAGTCAAATACAGTATTCCTGGCTCTCAGCCATATTTTACCTGGGCTTGGCCCCACAGCTAAAATTGGGCCAATTATAACTCTTAAGGTTTGTTTAAATCAAGCTGCAAAAAGGAATCCTTTCCTCTTGATCTTAAAGTTATGAAGACCCAAGCTCTAAATTGACATTTATCAGAGAGCCAGGTAAACAGGAATAGTATAAATGAAAACATGAGGGGAAAAGTACAATAAGAGATAAAAAACAGAGATGGAAAAAACTACCCACCCACCCATACATATATATACAGCCACAATCTATACCCACCCATCCTAAGACTATATATTTATGATTACATTATGCAAAGCAGTCTCTTCTCTTAATATCATTAAGCTAATTCTGTTTCTAATTTTCATCATGAACATTTATAATAAATAAGTTAAATATCATGTTTAAATGTACACATTTATTTTACCGTAGAAATTGAATTTTCAAAATTATGCTTAAATAGTCTGTTAAAGATATTCACAGAATATCTCCATTTTATGATACTCTTTTTCATCAGATTATAATGAATTTTTTTTGACACAGAGCCTCATTTTGTCACCCTTGTAGATGCTGTGATATCACAGCTCACAGCAACCTCAAACTCTTAGGGTCAAGCAATCCCAATCCCTAGTAGTTTGGACATTAGGAGCCTCAGCCTCCCAAGTAGTTTGGACATTGGGAGCCTGCCACAATACCCAGCTCCCTCAGCCTCTCCGTGTGCTAGGATTACAGGCATGAGACAACATGCTGGGCCATCAGATTCTTCTACTGAAGCCAAGTCATTAAGAATTAAGTTGCTATTGGTGCATATAGATAAAAGTAAATATACCTAAGAAATTAATACTTACATACTAATGGTTTTTAAAGGTGGTTCTTTGTGGTTGATCACTTTCTTTATCTTTTAAATTTTGAAGGGAGTATGCAAAGTTTTCATTCATACTTCTCAAGTTGTAGCAACAAGAACCTTTTGCTTTTGAACAAATTTTGTTGTTAAGTAAAACAACTTTGAAGTGAATTTATTGTGTAATTTCAAGAGTAGCATCATTAATTATTTAATTATAAAATAGCATTGGTTTTATATTTTTAAAGAGATCTATCATATACAAATAGGATCTCTAAGATTATATTGAGAAGACATACTCCACAGTCCACTTAGGATGAACCGTGATCTATGCCAGTTGTTTCCCAGATCCATATCCATACTTTTCAAATTGATGAAACTGATTTCCAGTAAGCAATACTTTCAAGGATTCTTTGATAGCTGACTTTCTTTAAATTTTGGCAATAGTAGGCACTGAAAGGAACTAAGAAGGAGAAACATCTTCTGCTTCTGCTTCCAGCATTATTACAGTTCCTGGCAGTGGCCCTCATATTAGCTGTGCTGAAGTGATTCATTCCTGGTTCAAGTAACCTGAGAAGAGCTATAACCATTCACAGCAGTTCTAGCCAGGATGGAGGTGACATCTCTTTGTTAAATCAATGGCTGATTGCAAGGCCATCTTCAACATTACATCAGCATATGCAGCTGTATCTTATGCAGGCTCATCAACATTACCTTTGATTCCCAAAATCATCGTTTCTATGTTCCTTGCGCTATTCTAGCCTTTCAAACACCTCTGTGACCAATTTGCTATATTATGATTCCACTTCTTATTTGAAATGCCTAAAGTAGCTTGCCTTTTAATAACTAGAACCTAACAAATACAGTATTTTTTTTATTTATTTTTGATTATAATCATGAGGAAGATTTAAATGTTATACAATAAATGAATAACCTAACTTTCATATAATTTCAGAAATAACCAGTTGACTACAAGGGTGTGATGTCCAACAGAGAAGCCTGGGATAAATTTGATCCTTTTTAGGCCACAGTTTTTTCTCATCTGTTATATAAAGCACTTCTTCCCATGAAGGATACAGCATATTTCTCATAAGCTATACACTGTTCAACAGGTGTCTACAGATGTTATGCCTAAATATATAATAAACACAACTTTTAAAAGTTTATATTTGGAATAAATAGAATTTATACTTAAATACAGGCAGACAGTTCTATTTATATACCTATTTCAACAAAAGACCCTATCATCCATCTAATCATTTAAATCAGAAACTTAACATTTCTTCATAAACTAGATTAAGAATGATAAGATTTAAGTCATCTTCCTGACACAACTTCACCTTTCTAGTGCATTCTTTGTACTATATATTCTTTGATGATATGTCACTGTGTTTAGGATTTATTCATATAGCTGAACAAGTATTTTTGCAGCAAAGATTATGCACCAAGCATAATGTGCCAAGAAAGGTGAATAAGACACAATCTTGCTCTTGTACAGCTATGGTCTAGTGACAGAGACAGATTTTCAAAAAAGTCGGCCCGACTTATCATTAAAACATACTTGTGTTTATGATAAGTACTGTAGTTTTTTTAAAAAAAATCCTATTATAGGAATGCATTTAAAAAACATGTCCTTCATATAATGTGTAAAGGCTACAGTAGTAACCAGTCTTCCTCTCTTAACAACCCCCAACTTATACCCAAGTAGCAACCCAGTATACTTTTTTTTTTCTAGAATTACTCATACTGCTTTATGCCTCTGAGTGAAATTCATCAATCTCATTTAGGGTCACTGTAATTTGTTCATTTTCTTTTCTCACAGTTGTACTCATCGAATGAATCTATCACTATTAAACAATTTGAGTTTTGTAGTTATATTATTTCTCGGTGTTAGAATTATGAACTATGGAGTAATATACATTCCTGTATAACTAGTTTGGTGCCTATTTACAAGAGTTTTTAGACACATACATAGAATTTCCTGGACTTTAGGGTATGAATAGCTTTATGATACAATGTTGTAGTAGTTTAAAGAAAGAAATAAACTAATTTACATTTACACCTTCAATGTATGAAAATTCCCAATTGATTTACATTCTTAGTAACATTTAGTATTGTTTGAATTAAAAATTTATCACCAATCCCCTGGGATGTAATAGTATAAGGTTAAGTACATTTTCATAAGATAATTGGGCATTTGGATTTGCTCTTTTGTGAAATGCCTGAGGTGCTTGTTTTTCTCTTTAATTTGTAGTAGTTATACCAATATTCTGTATATTAGTTCATTAGCTGTCCATTAAACATTAATTGTATTTTCTCATTCAGTGGCTTTTTACTCTATGATGTTTTCTGAACAATCTTAATTTTCACACAATTGAATATATCCTTTTTTCCTCCCTTGTGGTTTGTGCTTTTTGTGCCTTATTTAAGAAATCTACCTATACCTCAAGTCATAAAGATATCCTTATATCATATTCTAAGTGTTTTAAAGTAATTCCTTCTTTTGGTACCTTCCAGGAGCCAATTTTGAATGTGGAATGATTAGGGTTCATTCTCTCCCTTACCACACAGTAATATTAAAATTTTCCAGCACTACTCAAAATTTTCCTCCATTTTACACAACATTTAATGCTCTGTTAAGAGGTTATTTTTAGTCTATGAACACTTCTGTGACACTCTTCTTTCCTTCCCAAGCAATAGCTATGTTACATGACCCTCCACCCATGTGCTTTCACAGTATATTGGTTTTCCTCTTTAATGGCATTTATTTTATTTTATTTTATTTTATTTTATTTTATTTTATTTTATTTACTGGTATATATGACATGATATGATGATATGATATGACATTCTATTCTACTATATTTATTGTTTTGAGACAGAGTCTCACTTTGTCGCCCTTGTAGATACCATGGGGACATGACTCACTGCAACCTCAAACTCCTGATGCAAGTGATTCTCTTGCCTCAGCCTCCCAAGTAGCTGAGACTTACAAGCACCCATGACAATGCCCAGCTATTTTTAGAGATAGGGTCTTGCTCTTGCTCAGGCTGGTCTTGAACCCATGAGTTCAGGCGATCTGCCTGCCTCAGGCTCCTAGAATGCTGGGATTACAGGGTTGAGCAACACCACACCCAGAACCCACTTTGCTGGTATTTACGAAGCAGCATTTCAACAGCCTGCGTATTGTCTCTCTCAAAAATAGTTTAAGTTATCATTTTCTTCCTTAAGCCTAAAGCCATTTTTACAATGAAAGATACAAGAATCCTGCTTTTCTACAGCTTAATTTACCTTGATAAAGAAGCAAAATAAAATAACTTCTAAAATTTCTCATAGAAAAAATCTATTGCAATTCACAGTTATAAAAATTTAACTTTTTGATACTACTTAAGCATATAGTATAGCTTTTCATCTAAAAGTAACTAGAATATGAAACCATAGTTTTCTTCAATTGTAATTTTACAATATGGCATCTGTAAGTGGTTTCCAAAGAACACCTTTGTATTGTGATCTTATTTTCAAAGATAATCTGAAGTAGGTCAGGTTGTTTTTTCCTGGATTCCTAGAACCCTACTCTTTTGTCTTTTTTGATAACTGTGAGTTTGTCTCTAAAGTTGTCAATTTATAATCTAAGGGTTGAATAGAAGACAGTGTAAAAATCATGAATCTATAGTGTAGAACCTACAGATTCCAAGTCCACAACGTAAGTGTATACAGCACACCCCCTGGGTGAAAGGCTGACCTAACAAACACAAACAATATAATCTAATTCATATCAATCTGAAATTTAAAAACATACATACTATCTATTGCTTTTTAAAATTCCTTATTTCTTCTATGACCAAAAAAGTATTTATCTCTGATTTTGTGTCTATATACGTTTGGTATTTGATAATTAACTTTCTAATTATGTGTGGATACAGATCAGAATTTACACTGTCCCCAGTTTAACCAATCCAATATTTTCCATTAAATTATTGAAACCAATTAATATTTATATTTTCTTTGCATTGTGGTAAGAATAAGTCTTCGTCCTCATTTTCAGGAGGCTCAGAACCAAAGAGATGTTTGATTTTAACAACTGCACCAATATTCCTAGTTAACATATTTTCTCCTTCTCCCTTTCTACGCCCTGCTTTCTGAATTTTTAAATTCTATTTTGTTAACATATTTGCATATGTGGTGTTTGGTGTAAGTTACTAAAAAGTCATTCTGTGTATTTGTGTGTATGTCTGTATATGTACACACCCTTTTTACTTCCACTGTAAATTTTTATCTAGCATCTGGGTTGACAAATTATTATGACTGCTTTCATATCTATGTAATTCATTATAGCATTTTCCCAACAACCCACTTTTTCTTAATTTTCTAAATGTGTCAGGTTCGATCATAAACATATTTATTTCTTCAAAGGGAGACAATTATGAAATTGTGTTTTATCCAATCATGCAACAACTATTCAGTAGGTAAATCATATTTTTGAGTGTTTTATCTTAAATGAATTAAAATAATGTATATAAATAATAAGCTTGACATGTCTATGAAAGAAAAATATTTTTTCGTAGTAGTAGACAGTCTCTGAAGTGATATAGTTGCTCCATTGTTATTCACTATATATCCCCAATGTTTTGCTTTGAATAGGCGTTTTTTTGTTTTTGTTTTTGTTTTTTTAGCAAAGAGAATTTTGTTTCTGAAGAAGGAGAAAGCTTAGAGCACTTCCAAAGAGAGTGGAGGTGGGTCCCTCATATGAATGAGAAGAGGTGAGAGAGAGGAACACGAGGGCAGTGAAGCATTATAAATATCCTCTTTCTCTCAGTTTGAAATTGATTGTAACTCCATCATTGTCCTCTCCGTACCTCCAGCCATTATTGCTCATTTCTATTGGTCTTTGATTATTGTCCTTTCCTATTGTCATTCGTTACCTATGT
The DNA here is from genome assembly GCA_963573935.1 of Arctocebus calabarensis. Lineage (NCBI taxonomy): Eukaryota > Metazoa > Chordata > Mammalia > Primates > Lorisidae > Arctocebus > Arctocebus calabarensis. The sequence continues at coordinate 12,416 of CAUYON010103490.1, forward strand.
TACCTCAGACCCACATTTGTTTCCCTTTTTGGGTGAGAATTGCTGAGTGGCAAATGTTTCTATGCGATCTCCAGACTTCCTTGTTCAGCAGACCAGGCTTTCCTCCCATCCCTTTTAAGTCCCTTTCTTTATGTCCCTTCTCACTTCCCTCCCGAGTATATATGGTCCCGAAATCTTGAAGGGAAAGTGAATAGCAACCACTCTGGCCTACTTCCTGCTGTAAAAAAGGGGTGTCAGCCTTCCTGTGATGAACCCTCCTCAGGTTTCCTACTCTAAAGGGGCTGCTGGGTGTTGTAAGTTTGTGGTCACTTGGTCAATGGGTCTCATCAGCATTTGCTGGAATCCCTGCCTCACTATCATCTTAACATGGAACTGCTGGAGCCCAGAAGACACAAATTTAACAATGAGTTTCAATGGGCAGGGTGCAAACATTCAGAAAAGAATGGTCATATTTATAGGCCTAATGAAAGGATATAGAAAGAAAACATTCTCCAAGTCAGGTATTCCTAGAGCAGGTGCACCCACAAGGGCCTGTTTCCAGGTTTGCAAAGTCGTTTCTTGTTCCTCATACCATGTCAGTTCTTTCACATCTTTCCTCTTTAAAGCATTAGATGAGGGCTGAGTAAACTCTTCATACTGAGGAATCCCCAGGCAGTAGTACCCTGTCATTCTCAGGATCTCCCTAAATTGTTTTTTATAGTGGGGCTAGTGAGGGAACAAATTGTCTGGAGTCTCTCCTGTGAGAGCCTCTCTGCAAAGAACAAAGGCTAAGTAAGTAACTTCAGGTTTTCACAATTGAGCCTTTTCCTTTGACATTTTAAATCCTTCCTCATTAAGGAAATTTAACACCATTTAGCATAAAGGGATAATAAAGAAGACATCATCATTAAATCTAAGACAGTAATACTGGGCTTCAGCAGGAATCTGAGCTCTTAGAATGGAAGGGTTGGGGACCACTGGATGTAAAGGCACCTTGATTTCACTTATTGCCTTTAGATCTTGGGCCAATCTATACTTCCCATTTGACATATATACAGCAGAATGGGAGTGTTATAAGTATAGGAATGCTCCACTCACATTCCAATATTTTTTAGTTGTTGTATAATTGGAGATAGGCCCCCAATCCCCTGTGGAAAAAGGAAATACTGTTCCCTCTTGATGTGTCACATCCCAGGGCTAACATGCATTTTTATAGGGTTCACATTTCTTGCTCTGATAGGTACTCCATGAACCCAACACTTCAGGATCTATATCAGCGACATGTCATTTACACTCTGATACTCTGCTTTCATTACCATAAAAAAATCCCCTACGAAGAAGTTTAAGATAGTTCCTAACTTAGATAAGAAATCTCTTTCCAGCAAGGATGGTGGTGATTCAGGGATAATCAAAAAATGTTGAATAAATAAAAGTCCTTCCCAATGATAAAGTAAAGGAATGTTAAATAACCTACAAATGGGTTTCCCATGTAGGTCAACAACCAAGGGGAGGAAGAAGACTGGGAACCGCCACGGGTACCTCTCTGAGGTTATGAAGATATCCTACACGTGAAGGACACTTGGGTGGTGGGGGCTCTGTCTTTTCTCTCCATGGGCCATAAAGCAGGCTCAATACTAACACACTCCTGGGATGCCTCTTAAATAACTGGAAGACTACTTCAGGATCTATACCATGGCATTTCATTTACACCCGGATACTCTGCTTTCATTACCGTAAAAAAATCCTCTACAAAGAAGTTTAAGAGAGAAGGGGGGAGCAGACAATAGAGAAGGATGGAGGGTGTGAGGGAAAGGAAAAGAAAAAAAGAAAAGAAAAGAAAAGAAAATAGTGACTAATTTTCACATAAATTGGATTTAATTTTGACCAAAGAACATTACTTGAACATTAATTTTTTAATAATTTTATTAAATCATAATTGTGTACATTGGTGCAATCGTGGGGCACAATGTGCTTACTTCATATACAAACAGAAGTATTTTGATCATACTGTTAGAGATAGCCTTCATGGCATTTTCTTAATCACTATATGAAGACATTGATATTCTACATTTAATAAGTTTCACCAGTACCCTGCTAAGATGTACCGTAGGTGTGATCCCACCAGTTGCCCTCCCTCTACCGATCCTCCCACCACCCCACCCCTCCCTTTCCCTTTTCCCTGTATTCTTCTGCTATAATTGGGGTTTTGCCTTCATATGAGAGCTATAAATTAGCTTTATATTAGGGCTGAGTACATTGGATACTTTTTCATCCATTCTTGAGATACTTTGCTAAGAAGAATATGTTCCAGCTCCATCCATGTAAACACAAAAGAGGTAAAGTCTCCATCTTTCTTTAAGGCTGCATAGTATTCCATGGTATACATGTACCACA
>CAUYON010103494.1:0-32921 GCA_963573935.1 Arctocebus calabarensis
TTGGATGATCTAAGAGGGACTAAGAGAGGTTAAGTTACTTCTAAGAAGTTTAACAGTAATGACTTGGCACTTGTTCCATGATAACCTACATCGAATTCTTGATCAGAAAACATATGGAAGTGGAAAGAACTCTGAACTAGACTGGTTCTGTGGTATTGAACAAGTTATTTAATTTCTCTAAGACCCAGTTTCCTACTGTTGAGGCTGGGCCTGACAGTTTCTAAGTTCCACTTCAAGTCTAAAAGTTTGTGATTTTGGCATGTTATTCAGTTTAAAAATCTTCCATTTGGATTCACCCTCACACACAAACATAATGAATTAACCTTTAAGACAACCATTAAGATAGGTTCCTGAGGCTTGGCACCTGTGGCTCAGCGGGCTAAGGCACCAGCCATGTACACCTGAGCTCGCGGGTTCGAATCCAGCTTGGACCGCCAAACCAAAAAAAAAAAAAAAATGGCCAGGTGTGGGGCAGGCGCCTGTAGTCCCAGCTACTTGGGAGGCAGAGGCAAGAGACTCGCTTGAGCCCAGGAATTGGAGGTTGCTGTGAGTTGTAATGCCACAGCACTCTACCCAGGGTGACAGCTTGAGGCTCTGTCTCAAAAAAAAAAAAGATAGGTTCTTGAAAAAGGAAATAGGGAGAGTTGATCATTCTGAAATTATTGAGATTTGGGTACCATGTAGTTCAATAAAACAGTAAATTTCAAAACAAAGATCAAGTTCCTTTTAAGTAAATAGTGGAAATAATAAAATTCAGAAAGCACATGAAGTAGTGAAGGTTACTTGCTATTCAAAAATATTTACTCTGAATCCCTAAAATAATAGCTTAATGCATTGACGTTTGCCTTATACACTTAGTATGACTTAGTTCAACAGCATGCTTTGACCATATGCAGTGTATCAGCCAATATATTAGGCAATGGTGAAATAAATATGATTCCAGACCTCTGGTAGCTTATGGTCCTAATGGGGTACATTTACCTAAAACAACCTAAATCTTGTATGATTTAGTGTATGGTGTATAAAAAAAGGTTCACAGCACCCTTCTGCAGGAATATAAAGGTAATTCTGCACTAGGAATTTTGGAGATACCTTTGTATCCTAGAAATTTAACATTTAAAACTTCAAGCTCTTGGCTAATTTCTGGTTGAAAGGAGAATTCAGCATTCTTAGTCACTTTTAATTTTACTTTGCCAATGGCAGATAAACATCCACAGATGCTGACACAACCCATGTTAGGACAGCCTACTTCTGTTGAAAGTTGTCTTACACTGCTTCAGTAATTTTCACAGGAACTAGAAGAACTGCTTTTTTCTTTTTGCCATAGAGATTCACTGTGTTGCCCTGGGCTAAAGTGCTGTGATGACAGCCTAGCTCACAGCAACCTCAAACTCCTGACTTCAAGTGATCCTCCCGCCTTAGCCTCCTGAGTAGCTGGGACTACAGGCATCTGCCATGATGCCTGGCTAGTGGAAATGCCTTTTTCAAACGTATATGTGACTATATCTACTCCAGTTATAAGCCAACACAGAAAACAATATTAAATTGCTTTTAAAAAGTGAACAGTTCTATCAAAACTGATACGGGATGCTCCAAACTCTTAAATTAACTTTGATGGGTTAGAGAAAGTATAAAAGTAACTGAGCTGAATTAAATATCCAGAAGAATGTCAGTACTACATACTAAAGTTTTAGCCTTAAAGTGTTTATAATGTAGGAGAAGAGATGAGCCATATAAGCAAATAATGATATCTATAGTAAATTAAATCACTTACTAAATCTTTTGGCTTCCAACATCTCCCACACATGGCCCAAAATGTCCTTTTCCTGACACAGAAACCTTTAAAATAGTATTTCTTTGCTGTTTAAAAACCTTTGACTTGGTGCCTGTGGCTCAACGGGCTAAGGCGCTAGCCACGTACAGCCCAGGTCTGCCAAACAACCATGATGACTGCAACAACAAAAAAAAAAACAAAAAATGGCCGGGCGTTGTGGCAGGCGCCTATAGTCCCAGCTACTTGGGAGGCGGAGGCAAGATTCTCGCTTAAGCCCAGGAATTGGAGTTTGCTGTGAGCTGAGATGCCATAGCACTCTATCCAGCATGACAGCTTGAGGCTCTGTCTCAAAAAAAAAAAAAAAAAAAAAACCTTCAATGGAGGCCAGGTGCAATGACTCACACCTGTAATCCCAGCACTTTGGGAGACCAAGGTGGGAAGATCACTTGAGGCCATGGGTTAGAGAGCAGTCTGAGCAACACAGCAGGACTGTGCCTCTTAAAAAGGAGTGGAACTATAGGTGCCTGCCATGACACCCAGCAACTTGGGAGGCTGAGGCAGGAGGACCGCTTAAGTGCAGGTGTTTGAGGCTACAGTGAGCTATGATGATGCTACTGCACTCCAGCCCAGGTGACAGAACAAGACCCTTTCTTTAAAAAAACAAAAAACCAAAACTTTGATGGAGCCATCAAAGCTACACAGCAAGGTATTCAAGGTTGCTAATACATGGTTTAATTCAAGCTTACCCAGCTTCCTAGTTATTTCTTGAACCTGAAGGATACCTTAGAGTATTAGAGAAAAAGAGATATTAAGGGTGATTCCTCATGGGTTTTGATCAGAGAGAGTGGAAAAATGGAGGAGACATCAACTGAGAGGGAGACTGAGCTAGGAGGAAGAGGCTGGGGAAAGAAGATCAGGAATTAGGCTTTTGTATGTTGACCATCAAATGGAATTACTGAATTCTATGCTGGATATAAATAAATCTAGAGTTCTGAGGTGAAGTACAGACTGGAGAAAGAAATTTAGGAATGGTCAGCACATTGTCAGTGCTGTTAAAGCCGCAGTCCTGAAGGAGATCACCAAGGACGTGAGGTCACAGAGGACAGAAGACCAAGGTCCAGGCTCTAGAATCTAACTTTAAGAGACTGGGGAGAAAAAGGCAACTCAAAAGATGCCAAAGGAAGCTCTACTAAGTAAGACACAAAGAAAATAAAGAGATTGTGGTATCCTGAAAGTTAAAGGGTAAAGTCTCAAAGGGGCAAGAGTGATAAGTGTGTCACATGTTGATGCACAGGTCAAATAAAAGACAGAAATTGGGCATTGGACTTAGCACTATGGAGGTCATTGCTGACCTTGATAAAAGCAAATTTGGTGAAGTGGTAGAGACACAAACTTCTTTGGATAGGATAAGAGTAACTGGGAGAAAAGAAATTGGCAGCAAGTATAGACAGCACTTCGGATGAGTTTACCTATAAAAGGAGTTAAGAAAGGGAAATGTATCTGGGAGGGAAATGGGGGTTAAGAGAAGGTTTTTGTTTCTATTTAAGATAGGAGAAATATGAATATGTTTTTAGGCTGATATGAATGATCCAGAAGGAGGAAAATCTGGTGTAGGGGAGAAGGGAGAACTGCTACAGCAATGTCCTTCAGTGGGCACGAGATGGTGTGATTCACATACTAGTAAAGGAGAGGCTTTAGGTAGGAGCCTATTATCTAGGAAGAAAACCCTTTCCATAGTGCATACAAATGCCACTAACATGAATAAATCTGTTCAGTCCTCTAGTGTCTAGTCCTATTTGTCAATATTTAAAAGAAAAAAAGCTTTGCCTACTTCTGATAAATATAAAAACCTCAAGTCCTGGCTTGGCGCCTGTGGCTCAATGGGCTAAGGCGCCAGCCACATACACCTGAGCTGGTGGGTTCGAATCCAGCCCAGGCCCGCCAAACAACAATGGTGGCTACAACCAAAAAATGGCCAGGTGTTGTGGCAGGTGCCTGTAGTCCCAGCTGCTTGGGAGGTGGAGGCAGGAGCCTCGCTTGAGCCCAGGAATTGAAGGTTGCTGTGAGCTGTGATGCCACAGCACTCTATCCAGGGTGACAGCTTGAGGCTCTGTCTCCAAAAAAAAAAACAAAACAAAAAAAACCAAAAAAAAACTCAAGTCCTCTCTTTAAATGATTTAACATTTCAAAATATTTCACCTGTACCCATTCTGAGTAAAATGGGTGCCTGCACCTCCTGGGCACTTGGCATCACCGTTTTAGTATTAAAAATGGGAGGAATGGGTAAACTTAAGAGTAGGCAACAGCTAAAACACAATCTTCATGTTGCAATTAATTCAAATTCCCGAGAACACCTGGAATGACATCCTGACAGGTGACCAAACCGTGTGTGTGCACATGCGCACTTACACATGCATGTGAGTGAGACAGATACAAGGGGGAAGGAAGAGAGAAAATGACAAAAACAAACACGGGCAAACACTTAAAATTTGGCAAATATAGGTAAAAGCTTTACAAGACTTTTCTAAATTATAACTTCTATAAGTTTAGGGGGAAAAAGGAATGGCATCAGGGAGTCTAGCAGTCACCTCTCTAACCTCTGAATGTCCGTTTATCTTCCTGTAGAATGGGTGATATTACTGTCTTCAGAGTCAAGATACGCTCACATGACATTTGTTATTATGCTTTTTAAAATTTTTATCAAAGGCACAGTACTTATACCTAAAAATTTAAAAAGAATCAATACTTTGAATCACATTTAACTTACTACATCTGGTTATTGAGTAGTTGTAATAAACTTAATATAGTGGCAGAGTTGGGTCACTATACATGTATAAGAATATGAATTCTCTTTTTTTAGCAGTCTCACTCTGTAGCCTCGGTAGAGTGCCATGGTGTCACAGCAACCTCAAACTCTTGGGCTCAACTGATCCTCTTGCCTCAGCCTCCCAAGTAGCTGGAACTACAGGCATGTAGCGCCACATCTGGGTAGTTTTTCTATTTTTAATAGAGATGGGGTCTCACTCTTGCTCAGGTTGGTCTTGAACTCCTGAGAGCTCAGTCAGTCTACCTGCTTGGCCTCCTAGAGTGCAGGGTTACAGTCATGAGGCACTGTGCCTGGCCTGGGAACATGGACTTAAGCATCTTTGATATAAGAGGCAAAACTGACCAACAAATAGAGCCCCACTGACTGCCAGGTTTAATTGTGTTTAGATGGGACATACACTCTTCTTTCCTTGGTTGCAATTTTTACTACTTACATGGTTTTATATCCTCAAGCCACCTTTACCCTATCTTTCTGGTCCTGGAGTTTGCTACTCCTGTAAAGAGTTCTTTCTCATGATGAATGAGAATTCGTTTTAAAGGACTGATACTGGCTTCAGTCATATCAGAAGAGATGAAGGTAAAAAGTTGCCCTGAGAACTAGAATGGAAGGAGAAGGGTTTACAGAAAGAGGTTTTGAAACCGTAGACACCAGTCCCTAGCCAAGTACACAGAAGAGGTCATGTTAAAACACCTGGAAGTCAAATGCCATAATGTTAAACTTTATTGTAATAGGGCCTTTCCTCAATTTCCTGACTCTGTTTTGCATCACTGTTCCTTTCTGCCATACTTCAGCCACACTGGCTTCCTTTTCATTTCTCAGAGATTCACGGGACTGGTTCTTTCTTTATCTCTGTTCAAATGTCACCACCTCACAGAGGTCTTCCCAGACTACCCTCATCTAAAGTGCCTTTTCTCACCCTTACTGGCTCTCATCATTTTGTTTTCATTATACCATTAAAACGTATAAGAACAGCTTGGCGCCTGTGACTCAAGTAGCTAAGGCGCCAACCACGTACACCTGAGCTGGCGGGTTCAAATCCAGTCCAGGCCTGCCAAACAACAATGACAGCTGCAACCAAAAAATGGCCGGGCATTGTGGCGGGCGCCTGTACTCCCAGCTACTTGGGAGGTGGAGGCAAGAGACTTGCTTGAGCCCAGGAATTGGAGGTTGCTATGAGCTGTGATGCCACAGCACTCTATCCAGGGAGACAGCTTGAGGCTCTGTCTCAAAAAATAAATAAATAAATAAACGTATAAGAAATTATTTTACTTTTGTGTTTGCTTATATTTTTATTGTTTCTCTCTTGCCTGTCCTAGTCATTGCTATACTCCCTTGTACATAATAGGCACTCACAAATATTTGCCAGAAGAATTAAAGGAGATACCTAAACTATGTTCTTATATTAGAAATAATGACATGATAAAAAGTGCAAAATCTCACAAAGAAACCAAAACAAGATGGGGCGTGGTGGCTCACACCTCTATCTTACCACTCTGGGAGGCTGAGGCCCTGGGGGTGGATTGCTTGAGGTCAGGAGTTAGAGATCAGCCTGAGCAAGAATGAGACTCTGTCTCTACTAAAAATAAAAAAAATCAGCTGGGTTTTGTGACAGGCACCTGTAGTCCCAGCTACTCAGGAGGCTGAGACAAGAGTATCACTTGAGCCTATGAGATTGAGGTTACTGTGAGCTGTGATGATGGCACAGTAAAAGAGTGAGACTGTGTCTCAAACAAAACAAAACAGAAAAAGACCTAGGGTCTATTCAGGGAAATCGCAGTGGTTAAAGTATAAATAAGAAAAATACAATAATTTTCAGGAATGTGGACATACAGTTGCTTAGTCAGGTCGTATGTCCAAGTATAAGTTGTTTCTTTTTTATTTTGTGTGCTTTAATTGACAAAAATTATATACATTACAGTGTTCAATATGTTTCCATATATATGTATACATCGTAGAATGGCTAAATCAAGCTATTTAACATACGCGTTATCTCACATTTTGTTTTCGTGCTGAGAACACTTAAAATGTACTCTTTCAATAATTTTCAAGTATACAATATATTGTTATTAACTGCAGTTAAGTGTTTTTTATTCTCAGAGAACAGTCATTCCATATTTTAGCCTTTCTAAAGCCTCTCAAATTCCAACGATCTCTCACAATTTCTTTTGAGCAATAAATTACAATTGTGGAAGACATATCCATTTGAAATGACCCAACTAATTCTGCTTTTGTATGCTTATTCAGGTCACTAAAAACAAAAGGGAGATTTAATCATTATTCTTGAGGGTATCACTTCCAAATTGTAAATACTAGGTCAGTAGATCTCAAATTTTGACACACATCCCTCACTGGGGTTCTCAGTGTCAACAGGCCTTGGGCTAGACATCCTGACTTTCCAGTAAGCACTGGGCAATGGCATTATTGCTGACCCAGACACTACTCTGTGTTGCAAGATCTGAGATGAAGTTGTAAACAAGTTTTTAAAAATCACTAGTATAAGAATCTAAGAAAACTGTCATTCCTGACGTAACAACGTTACTATTTTGTCAGCTCCTCTGACATAGTGATACACACAAAAAATCATATAGCTTCATCTGTTAATCCTCCACATTATCATTTACAATGTGTTTAAATGTAGTACATTTAATAAATCTCTCATGTCCCTTCTCGGCACAATAAAAAAAATTACCAAGACCAAAACAGTAAGTTTTATATTGTCAAGATTACCAATTTGAGTTGCACAGGATGGCACACTCCTGTAATCCTAGCTCTCTTGGACGCTGAGCTGGATGGATTGCTTGAGCTCAGGAGTTTGAGACCAGCCTAAGAAAGTGAGGGCCCTGTCTCCACTAAAAATAGAAAAACTAGCCAGGTTTTGAGGCACCTATGATCTCAGCTGCCCAGGAGGCTAAAGCAGGAGGACTGCTTGAGTACAGGAGTCTGAGATACTGTAAGCTGGGATGACGCCATACTACTCCAGCTTGAAGCAACAGAACAAGACTGTTTTTTAAAAAAAATCACCTAGCCGGGCGTTGTGGCGGGCACCTGTAGTCCCAGCTACTCGGGAGGCTGAGGCAAGAGAATCACCTAAGCCCAGGAGCTGGAGGTTGTTGTGAGCTGTGTGATGCCAAGGCACTCTACTGAGGGCGATAAAGTGAGACTCTGTCTCTACAAAAAAAAAAAAATCACCAATATATACTCATATGGAGAAAAAACAAATAAATATTACATCTATTCTAATGTTATGAGAATAGATTCTTGTATTTCAGAATAAAAATTCCTGTGACTGCATTGTATACAGGTTCAAATAGACCTACTGAGACTGAGAACCCAGGTGATGAATGTGTACCAACGTCTGAGAACTACTGACCTAGTGTTTACAATTTGCAGGTGATATTCTCAAGAATAACTATTAAGCCTCCCTTTCATTTTTAGTGACCCAAATCAGCATCCAAAAGTAGAATTAATTGCGTCATTTCAAATGGATAGCTCCCATAATTGGCAGATTATTGTTCAAGAGAAGTGAAGATAATATGCTGAGGGAGGGAAGTAACAACAGTGGAGGCCAAGATACCAATATTGGAGAAAATAAAATGAAAATGAAAAACACAGTGTTTCAAAATGTTACCATAAGCACGTATATAAGTCAACACAGTAAAAATTCTGCTAGTAGATATTTGAATTTTTTTTTTTTTTTTTGAGACAGAGCCTCAAGCTGTCACCCTGGATAGAGTGCTGTGGCATCACAGCTCACAGCAACCTCCAACTCCTGGGCTCAAGTGAGTCTCTTGCCTCTGCCTCCCAAGTAGCTGGGACCACAGGCGCCCGCCACAATGCCCGGCCATTTTTTGGTTGCAGCTGTCATTGTTGTCTGGCGGGCCTGGGGCTGGATTTGAACCCGCCAGCTCAGGTGTACATGGCTGGCATCTTAGCCCGTTGAGCCACAGGCGCCAAGCCCGATATTTGAATTTTTAATGTATATTTTTACAAGTTTATATATTTAAGGTGGCTAGTAAACTTAAAAAAACAATCTTCTTATGAACAGTAGAGGTTAACCTTGTACTTGTGCTCACCTTATATTCCATATTGTTCTTACCCAGTCCTTTGCCATAGCCCATAATCTACATCCTAGAAGCTACTGCTTTCCTAACATTCACAGTTTGTTGTTGTCTCACTCTGTTGAATGGGTAGAGTGCCAGTGGCATCATAGCTCACGGTAATCTCAAACTCTTGTGCTCAAGAGATCCTCTTGCCTCAGCCTCCTGAGTAGCTGGGACTACAGGTGCCTGCCATAATACCCAGCTAGTTTTTGTATTTTTAGGCTAGTTTTTCTATTTTTAGTAGAGATGGGGTCTCACTGTTGCTCAGGCTGGTCTAGAATGCCCGAGCTCAGGTAATCTGCTTATCTCAGCCTCCCAGAGTGCTAGGATTACAGGTGTGAGCCACCATGCTCTGCAGTTCACACTTACTAGAATGAAAGCCATTTACATTTCATATTTATCACACTATCCAAGCTGGTAGGTTTCTTTCATGGCACTTGTGTTCTTTTGTACTTGCATGGCACCACACATGATATCATACGATGATTGATTATAACTACACATAATTACTACTTGAATAAATTCCAGAAAAGAAAACTATTGAGCCAAATTATTCAAAATAGTAAGTTTTTCCCTTTTATTTCAGATTAAGATGAAGGCACAAATGATTAGGTTACATTGTTTGCATTTCTAAGGTAAAGTTCAAATTGTAGTTGACCTCTTCATCCAAGGGTGTGCTGTATACCCTTACATTGTGAATGTTAGGTGAGAGCTTACCAATCCCCTTTCCCAGAATAGTAAGTTTTGTTATTGCCAAGTACAATGTATTATTCTTAGAAGTTAACTTCCATAGAGATCTAGAAATAATTTTATTAAAAAGTAACACCCCACCTATCCCAGATGGACATAAGGAACAAAGACAAAAGCCTTGAAGTAAAGTAAAAAGGCTTGGACTGATGAACAAAGAACATATACAGTACTTCACAGCACAGAAGAAAACATGATGCAACAAAGACAAACTCCAGCAAGTCAATAGAAATACAGCTGAGAATGGGAATAATAACTTACTTCAAGAAGGACTTCATAATGCTTTTAAATTCTATTCTAGCCACTTGGTTAGTATGATTCCAACCATGATCATTGGACTTAGAATTCTGTGTTTATCTTATTCCCACATGAAACATTTTTTAAGATATAGGATTTATTACAATACAATAAAATGATTTCAATCAGTTTTCTTAGTACCTTAGTTTTATCTGTAAAATGAGGAGCTTGAATTAGATGATCTAAAAATCTCAGGTTGGACACGACAGCTCATGCCTGTAATTCCAGCACTCTGAGAGGCTGAGGTGGATGGATCTCTTGAGCTCAAGAGTTCAAGAGCAGCCTGAGCAAGAGCGAGACTCCATCTCTAAAAAATATATGGACATTATGGTGGGCGCCTGTAGTCCTAGCTACTTGGGAAGCTGAAGCAAGAGGATCACTTGAGCCCTAGTTTGAGGTTGCTGTGAGTTCTTATGCCACAGCATTCAACTGAGGATAACAAAGTCAGACTCTCTCTCAAAATAAATAAATGAATAAACATAAAAAAAGCCTAAAATTCTCTTCTGGTTCGGCGCCCGTAGCACAGTGGTTAGGTTACCAGTCACATACACCGAAGTTGGCCGGTTCAATCCTGGCCTGGGCCAGCAACCAACAATGACACTGCAACAAAAAATAGCTAGGCGTTATGGTGGGCACCTGTAGTCTCAGCTGTTTGAGAGGCTGAAGCAAGAGAATCGCTTAAGGCCAACAGTTGGAGGTTACTGTGAGCTGTGACGCCACAGCATTCTGGCATTCTACCAAGGGCGACATTAGTGAAACTGTCTCAAAAAGACAAAACAAAACAAAACCCTATAGTTCTCTTCTGTCTCTATGTTTTTATGACTTTGAAATGCATATTTACATTGGAATTTATATGGAAGGAAAAGAGCATGATAGGCAGCTGAAAACTGCAAAGAGATGGAGACTTGTCAGAAGTTTATTACTCCTAATTTTATCTCCTCCCCACATAAATTTAAAATTATAAAACCAGACTTGTTTTCAAGGTAACACTGTCAATCAAAATCAACTACTTAAAAAGTTAATTAAGTAAAAGAGGAAAAACACATTTAAAACTCCATTGTTCTCCATCTCCTAATAATCCAAATAATTTAATTTTAATCAGTAACATGAAAGCATTAATGTCAGATAAGGGAGCACTAATTTTGCGAGTCAAAAATGTTACTTCTCCCTTTAAAATCTTGCCATCTGATAGTAAATCACTAACTTATACTATAATCTTTAAATACATAAGTTACACTTGTCCTAAGTTCTTTAAAGATCAGTGGTTAAAAATATGAAATTCTTTAAAAATATGAAGTTCTTTAAAGATCAGTGGTTAAAAATATGAAATTGTGGAAACACAATTATACATAAAAAGTTAAACAAAAATTATTAACTCTTAAATACACAAACATTAAGGCCTTCTAAGACCTTGTTTCAGCACTTTTTTTCTTCATAAACTTCTCTCAATTTAGTACAAAACATTCGAAAGAGATCCATACAACTTTTTGACTTACAGTTGTCTTAAGGTCAAATACACTAGTGTCCATTACAAAAAAAAAAAATAAATTATAGCCCATGATGGCAAATCAAAAAAGGCACAAAAAGTGTTTTGAGATGCTTTTTATATGTCTAAGGTACTCAAGAGTTTTCACAATTTTGTGAATTATTAGGAGTTGTGTTTGTGTTCAATTTAAATTACTGAAGATTATTAAAAAATTTTTTTTGAATGTCTATCTTTGTGGCTGACAACTGGGAAAAAAACCTGTTTCAATATAATTGTATTCCTGCAGGTCTCTGTTGAGAGAGTCAGGCTTCTTTGGTAGAGCTCAACTTGGGGACAAGTGGGTATTTTTGGTTTTCTTCTCTATCTATCCCCTTAACCAGTAATTAAAGCTGAATACATACAAATAAAGCAGAATTACTGGGCAAGAACCATTTCAGGAGGGTACAAATTGCTTCTGAGCTAAGTCTAGGATATCAGCTGGGAAGCATCATCAAAGGAAATCAAGGCGATTCCTTTGCTGATAAGGAAATTATAAAGAATCTCTTTGGAACTAGAAACAGCAAGCTCTGTAATGCAAATACACTTGTGTCATCTGCACAAAAACAAAATTTCTCCTACTTACTATCTAGCAAAAATTGAAAGAGCAGGACCCAAAGCTCAAAAGACGGAAGGTGTAAAAAGTAAGTCTCTTTTCTGCTCAGCACTTTGGCAGGCATAGCAGTGAATTTGCATCTGTCTGTGGTAACTTCCCAAAGTCTGAGAGAGTAAATGTGAGCTGAATATCAAGTGATAAAAAAGATAATTCTGACACAGTCTGTGTTTGTGTGGGAGGGTTGGGAGTTGAGTACCAAAGAATAAAGGATTAGTATAGTCAAGAAAGCTCACTAACTTAAAACTGACTCTCAAGTAAAAATGAACTCAGAGCAAGTTTTCTAAATAATCTCACTATAGTGTGTGCACACACGTGCACATACACATATGTGTGCAGAAAATCTGCAGTCTACTGATGGATATTTTTCAAAGTCCTCTTCTCTGTTCTATTGTTCTTTCTGTTTCTAAACAATTCCATACATCTGTGGCCTAATTACCCCTTTGTTCTATGCTCATCTCTCTCTTTTCTTAGGACGTTCCTTTTCTTTTTCTCTCTTTATTTTTTTATTTGGCTGGGGCTGGGTTTGAACCCACCACCCTCAGCATATGGGGCCGGCATTCTACTCCTTGAGCCACAGGCACTGCCCCTTCTTTCTCTTTTTAAAACCTCCACCATACAGCCAGAAATGACCGAATCAGTTTTCAAGTACAAATCCAGTTTTCAAGTACAAATGTTTTAGTTTACTTTTTTTTTTTTTTGCCCTCTCTACAGACACCTGCCTGGGTTTCCCTTGGTGCTTGATAAATGTTAAATAGTAATAATGCCACAAGCCACTGCAAATGTCACCATCAAGGAAGGCTCCATTAAGGCTGCAAAGAGGTGGAAACGTCAAGGGAAACAGTTATTGAAAGCTAAAAACAAACAAAAAAAGCTAGTATTTAGCAAAGTGCCTGGTACAGTGGGACTGTAATAATAAAAGTTTGCTTAAGTGTTTGCTGAAATTTTAAGGACTTTTTCCACTGTGAGCAATCTAGTATTCTGTAGTATATCTCTCCCCAAAGCTAGAAGAATTGATGGATAGGGATTCAGCAAAGATATTTGCTTCCTCATTTAAAACTGCGGTTATTAAAGCCTGAAGTAGTGGTCAGAATATTCAAAGTTCAAAGCAGGACAAGGACAAGAGCATCAAAAGAAAGCCTGTCAATGATCATACTGTGATCATATTATTTTCTTCTCAGACTATTTCCCTTTAACTTTCACAGAATTATATTACTTATAAATAAAATTCAAATTTAAATTCAAAATTCATTCAATATTTGTATGCATTCACGTATTTTTTTAGTACGTGTTTGTCACGCTCTGGCCTTATTCACTCATCTTGAATTGGGGAAAATAAAACAAAGCATAACTGTCTGGCCAGATAAAGGAAGGAAATCAGGGTGACCTGTACTATCCTCACCTTACTGACCACATCCACACTCTGTTGGAGGTTACAGGAAGCAGAATGAAAATGTTGGCACGAGGGAAAATTAGGTCAAGAGCCCCACGTCTCAGAATGAATGAGAGTGAAGCCTGGAAGGTTTTGGCACCGTCTCATCTCTCCTGCCAACTGGTGACAGTAGTCTAGAGTGCTAGTTAAGACCATCAATCAGATGCAAAATTAGCTGTGTTTGAATTGTGCCTCTGTGTCTAACTTATGGTATTGGTCAAGTAACTTTAATCTTGCCAAGGCTCAATTTTATCATGGGTAAAACAAGGACAATACAAATGCTCATAACTTATATGTTGTTGTAAGAATTATATGAGATTTTTTGAGTAGAAGGCTGACTGTCACATAGTAAATCATACTATAATTTTTTTGGCTACCAGCTATTATTGATGATCAAAATAAATCACATTTCCTCGGTGGCACCTGTCGCTCAGTGAGTGGGGTGCCGACCCCATATACCAAGGGTGGTGGGTTCAAACCCGGCCCCGGCTAAACTGCAACAAAAAATCGCTGGGCGTTGTGGCGGGCCCCTGTAGTCCCAGCTACTCGGGAGGCTGAGGCAAGAGAATTGCCTGAGCCCAGGATTTGGAGGTTGTTGTGAGCTGTGATGCCACAACACTCTACCGAGAGCGATAAAGTGAGATTCTGTCTCTAAAATAAATACATAAATAAATTAATCACATTTCTTGTTTTCTATGGCAATGATACCCCTACATAAATGGTAGGTCCTTTTAAAAAAACAGGGATAACCTTTCTAACTCCTCAAATCGTCACTTAAAACAAATACTCCATATGTTATAGCCTATTCTCAAAAAAGACAATCACAATATTTTCTTTCAGAAAGATGGCTTGCCAAGATGGGGATGCTCTGCATTGCACAAATCCAAAATAAAGAAAGAATGCTCTGGCAGACCCTGCCTGTTGGTTGCCTACCTAACAGCCTCTTCTTCCCTTTATTCTGCTGACAGAACAACCTTCTGCTCCACCATACAGGATGAATGTTAATAAGTATAAGTTCATGGTGACATTTTTAATTGCCATTGTCGGTGACTGATCTAGAGGTAAGCAACTGACCCAGTTCTGCCCAACAGAACCTGAGCAGACATCTGGTGGGGCTTCTGAATAAGGAACTTAACAAAAACAAGGTGCATCCATAGAAAGCACTAGTAAGGTGCATCTGTAGGAAGCACTAGTAAATTAGCAGTATTTGTCATTTATCCAATGTGTAAGATTGTGGACAAGTAGTTTTAAGTAAGTATAAAATTCTCAACAGTTCTCATTAGATCTGTCATAGTATTTTTCTAAAATGACAGGGGAGGGCGGCACCTGTGGCTCAGTGAGTGGGACACCAGCCCCATATACCGAGGGTGGCGGTTTCAAGCCTGGCCCCAGCCAAACTGCAAGAAAAAAAATCGCTGGGCATTGTGGTGGGCACCTGTGGTACCAGCTACTTGGGAGGCTGAGGCAGGAGAATCGCCTAAGCCCAGGAGTTGGAGGTTGCTGTGAGCTGTGATGCCACTGTACTCTATGGAGGGTGATAAAGTGAGACTCTGTCTCTAAAAAAAAAAATGACAGGGGAAAGTGAGTTACTTATTAACTCAAGGAAGTAACAAAGATACTTCTCACATCAAGTCCTCTATCTGTGGTAGACATATGTAGGGATTAGTTATGTATTTGTATATCCCTTGGGAATTATATTGTATTGGTTGATGTAAGTTCTGATAAGAAAATAGAAAAGAGAAAGAAGTTAAAGATGGCTTCATGTAGACCAAAAGAAAAAAGGTCATTTTATAAAACAGAACATCTGCACTCAAATGTTTATAGTGGCACAATTCACAATTGCAAAGATGTGGAAACAACCCACGTGCCCACCATTACATGGACGGATTAACAAAATGTGGTATATGCATACCAGACTATGCAGCACTACTCAGCCACAAAAGAATGCAAGCTAGTATCTCTGTGACAACCTGGAGGGAAGTGGAAACCATTCTAATTGAAATATTAGAAGAATGGAGAAACAAATACATGTACTCAAGACCAAATCCGAACTAAGTGAGCAACACTTAAGTGCACATATGGAAGTAAACCTCAGTGAAAATCAAGACAGGGGAGAAGAGCACAGGTAAATCCACACCTACTGGGCACAGTGCACACTATCAGGGTGAAGGGCACACTGACAACTCTGACTCAATCTGTACAAAAGCACAGTATATAAAGAAAACATGTGTATCCCCTAATGTCTGGAATACATACATACATATATGTATAAATAGATATGGAGAGAGAGAAGAAAAGGTTTCAAGTCTGAGTGATTAGTGTCACCGATTAATCAGTGCTCCTAAATCAGGAAAAGGGAGCACAGCTTGAGGTAATACCGATGAGGTCTATTTTATTTGAATTTCAAGGGCTACAAAAAGGTCTGTTTTAAATTGGTTGAGTTCAACATGACGGCAAGATAGCCCAGGGCAGGCAGCTGGAGAATGAGACAGATTGTTAATTCTTTTTTTTTGTAGAGACAGAGTCTCACTTTATCACCCTTGGTAGAGTGCCGTGGCGTCACACTGCTCACAGCAACCTCCAGCTCTTGGGCTCAAGCAATTCTCTTGCCTCAGCCTCCCTAGTAGCTGGGACTACAGGTGCCCGCCACAGCGCCCGGCTATTTTTTTGTTTTGCAGTTCAGCCGAGGCCGGGCTTGAACCCGCCACCTTCGGTATATGGGGCCGGCGCCCTGCTCGCTGAGCCACAGGAGCCGCCCCACTCGGCTGTTTTTTGTTTGTAGTTGTCATTGTTTGGCAGGCCTGAGCTGGATTCAAACCTGCCAGCTCTGGTGTATGTGGTTGGCACCTTAGCAGCTTGAGCTAGCTACAAGCACTGAGCCCTATTTTGCTTTTAAGACAACTGAGGCTCAGAACAGGGAAAGAGACACTCTGGGTTACATGTGGGTGGCAGCATGGGGCACAGGCAAAGGCCGTGGGTTTATTCCAAGGAGGCCCCTGCCCAGCCAGCCACACACAGGCTTGTCTCCCTGGACACTGATTTGTGGAGCCCTCAGGGATGAAAGCTGGCAAGGAGCTCATGCCCTTAGGACTTCCTCCACCCCAGTCCAGAGGAAAGGGGTACCATTTTCCTCTTCTGTGTAGGCACTATCCACCTGCCAAATGGGCCCTGGGTTCCATTAGCCAAAAGCAAGCATCTTGGTCTAAACATCAAAAAGCACCACATAATGCTTCCATTTATATGAAATGTACAGAAAAGGCAAATCTGGAGAGACAGAAAGTAGATCTATGGTTGTCAGAGGTTGAGGGAAAAAGGGGGAAATGTATAGAATTTTTAAAGAGAGTGATGAAAATGTTTTGAAATTGATTTGTAGTGATGGTCATATAACTCTATGAATAAAGAATATAAAAACTGGGAGACGTGGGCGTTGCCTGTGTGGCTCAGTGAGTAGGGCGCCGGCCCCATACGCTGGAGGTGGCGGGTTCAAACCCAGTCCCAGCCAAAAACTGCAAAAAAAAGAAAAAAAAAAAAAAACTGGGCAGCGCCTGTGGCTCATCGAATAGGGCGCTGGCCCCATATACCAAAGGTAGCGGGTTCAAATCCAGCCTCGGACGAACTGCAAAACAGAAAAATAGCCGGGTATTTTGGCGGGTACCTATAGTCCTAGCTGCTCAGGAGGCTGAGGCAAGAGAATCGCCTAAGCCCAGGAGTTGGAGGTTGCTGTGAGCTGTGAGGCCACCACACTCCACCGAGGGCAATAAAGTGAGACTTTGTCTCTACCAAAAAAAAAAAAGAATATAAAAACGATTGAATTGTGCAGTTTAAATAGGTAAAATGTGTGATACATTAATTATATCTCAGTTAAGCTATTAGTAAGGGTAGAAAATAGGCTGGGAGTAGCTTTCTTCATGAGTCAAAGCCTGTGACTTTATCCCAGAGTCAAAGGGAACTGCAAAAGTCCCCACATCCAGCACACACCATAATTAACTGCATTACTAAGAAGGAAAATACAAGGCCAATTCAACTGCCACCAACTGTAAGATGTGCCTCCACTTTAGAAATGTCAGCTGGAGGGGCAGCACCTGTGGCTCACAGAAGTAGGACACCGGCCACATATGCCAGAGGTGGCAGGTTCAAATCCAGCCACGGCCAAAAACTGCAAAAAAAAAAAAAGAAAAGAAAAG
Organism: Arctocebus calabarensis; assembly: GCA_963573935.1. Classification (NCBI taxonomy): domain Eukaryota; kingdom Metazoa; phylum Chordata; class Mammalia; order Primates; family Lorisidae; genus Arctocebus; species Arctocebus calabarensis. The sequence goes on from CAUYON010103494.1 coordinate 17,497, forward strand.
AAAAGTCAGCTGTGTACTAAGGTATCTTGGAATTTTTGTAGTTGTAACTTGTTACACACACCAGGAGACATGTACAAGAATATTCATAGCTGGGCCAGGCACGGTGGCTCACAACTGTAATCCTAGCACTCTGGGAGGCAGAGGCAGGATTGCCTGAGCTCATGAGTTCGAGACCAGCCTGAGCCAGAACAAGATCTCATCTCTAAAAATAGCTGGGCTGGCTAGATGCCTGTACATAGCTCAGTGGTTAGGGCGCCGGCCACATGCTCCAAGGTTGGTGGGTTCGAACAGCCAGGCATTGTGGCGGGCACCTATAGTCCCCAGTAACTAGGGAGGCTGAGGCAAGAGAATAGCTTGAACTCAAGAGTTTGAGGTTGCTGTGAGCTAGGATTGAACAGCACTCTACGGAGGGTGACAAAGTGAAACTTTGTCTCAATTAAAAAAAAAAATAGTTAGGCGTTGTGGCAGGTGCCTGTAGTCCCAGCTACTTGGGAGGCTGAGGCAAGAGACTCCCTTAAGCCCAAGAGTTTCAGGTTGCTGTGAGCTGTAACACTAAAGCACTCTATCCAGGGAAACAAAATGAAACTCTGTCTCAAAAAAAAAAAAAAGAATATTCAGAGCAGCTTGTCTATAATAGCTACAACCCAGAAACAACCCAATATCCATTGGCAATACCATTACAAACAAATGGCAGTCACTCATGTGGTAAAATACTATACAGCAGCAAAAAGGAAAGAAGTACAGCTATGTATGACAACATATAAGACCCTTACACATTATTTTGAGCAAAAGAAGCCAGACACAAAAGAACGCATAGCATGATTTCATTTATAAGTGCCAACCAAAGTCGATAGAAAGTTTCCACTGGTGCTACAATTACAAAGAAAAGTAAAGAAACATCCTTACAAAAAATAAGAGTAGTTTATCCCATCTGGTGGAAGGAAGGGGAAAGATTGGGATAAGACTCTCAGCAGGCTGTCAATATTCTATTTTTTTCTTGTACTCTTGTACCCTCAATGAATCCCCCAAAATAAAAAAAAAAAAATATATATATATATATATATCTCCTTTTTTTTCCTTTTTCTTTCTTTTTTTTTTTTTTTTTTTTTGAGACAGAGTCTCACTTTGTCACCCTTGGTAGAGGGCTGTGGCATCAGAACTCACAGCAACCTCCCGCTCTTGGGCTTAGGTGATTCTCCTGCCTCAATCTCCCAAGTAGCAGGGACTACAGGCGCCCACCACAATGCCCGGCAAATATATATATTCTATTTCTCAACATGGATGGGTAGAGAGAAGTGGTTTTTTCCAATTTTTTTTTTTTTGAGACAGTCTTAAGCTGCCTCCCTGGGTAGGATACCATGGCATCACAGCTCACAGCAACTTCCAACTCCTTGGGCTCAAGCGATCCTCTTGCCTCGGTTTTTCTATTTTTAGTAGAGATGAGATCTTGCTCTTGCTCAGACTAGTCTGGAACTTGTGAACCCAAAAAATCTACCCACCTTAGCCTCCCAGAATGCTAGATTACAGGCGTGAGCCACCGCAACCAGCCTTTCCAATCTCTTTATTGAACTATACCATAATGAATACACAGTTAAACACACAAGTTGATAGGCTAAACTAAACGCACCTACATAAAAAGCACTCAGCTCAAGAAATAAAATATCTCTAATACCCCAGAGCCTCTTTTTATTCCTGCTGTGGTCACTACTCTGCCTTCTAACAGAATTGGTTGGTTTTGTCTGCTTCTGTGCTTTCTATAAATGAAATCATAAAAGATATACTCCAATGTTTTCTATGGTTTTTTTTTTTTTTTTGAGACAGAGTCTCACTCAAGCTGTCGCTCTGGCTAGAGTGCCATAGTGTCACAGTTCACAGCAACCTCAAACTCGTCGGCTTGGACGATTCTCTTGCCTCATCCTCCCAAGTAGCTGAGACTAAAGGCGCCCATCATAACGTCCAGCTATTTTATTGTTGTTGTTGTTGCAGTTATCATTGTTGTTTTAGCTGGCCAAGGCTGGGTTTGAACTCACCAGCCTCGGTATATGTGGCCAGCGCCCTACCCATTGAGCTACGGGCGCCATCCCCTTTTTATGTTGTTTTAAATTTTATTTTTTTTTTTGAGACAGTCTCACTTTGCCCCCCTGGGTAGAGTGCTATGATGTCACAGCTCACAGCAACTTCAAATTCTTGGGCTCAAGTGATCCTCTTGCTTCAGACTCCCAAGTAGGTGGAACTAAAGGCGCCTGCCACAATGCCTACTTATTTTTTTTTTTGAGACAGGGTCTCTCTTGCTCAGGCTGGTCCTGAACTCCTGAGCTCAAGCAATCCACCTGCCTCAGCCTCCTAGAGTGCTAGGATTATAGGCACGAGCCACTACGTCCAGCCCTAAATGTTTCCTTTTTAATTGCTCTTAGCACCACACAATTATGTGTTTATGGATCTTGCTAAATGTACAATAAATCCCCCAATTTTTTAAAGCCATCAACTAATCCCTGTGCTCTACTAATCCCAAAATACAGAGTTTAAAAAGAATATGGTGATAAAACTAATGGCAGTAACAGCTAACAATTTTGACAACTATGCTTACAATTTTACAAGCTGTAATCTCCTTAATCTCTGAGAGTATTATCATCTCCATTTTACAGATGAGAAAACCAAGGCTCTGAGGGCCTACATGAGAGATCTGGGACTTCACAACTCAAGTTCTTCACAGCGAAGCTCTGCAGTGAGAGCTGAGTGGGGGTGAAGAAGCAGGCAGGACCTGAGCAGGCCCCAGCCCCGCCTGCCACGTTCCCCAGAGTACAGCTGTTCCTGCCACTGACCTGTCCCTCCCTCCCCTCCCCTGTCAGCCCCCACCAAGGCCATACCTCAAAAAGGGCAGAGGGGAGGGAAGGCCCTTAAAATAAGCCCATAGACTCACCCATAGTCACCGAGACCATTGTCTCTTTGGCCCTGATGCTGCTCCCTGGATCCTGGAAGAGAGAAAGAGACGACAGGGCCCATGAGTCTCAGCCGGCTATGAGTGTAAGTCCCTCTCCCAGTGCCTTGTCAGTCTGTCTGCCAAAGGAGCATTCCTGGGCTGGGGGCTCATTGCCCAGGAATAGCCTGGAGCAGCTGGCAGGAAGTCAGCCTGAAACAGCCGCCACAACTATCATTTGTGCCTGGGACAAGGCCCAGGACAGCAAATGTCCACAGCTCCATTCCCACATGGCCCAAAAGGTCAGCTGGAATAGGAGTGGAGCAAAAAGAAGACACCTCCGACCTACCCCTTGAATCATAAATACCCATTCTTTCATCCATTGAAACGCTGTTGACTGAGAACCTACTATGTATGAGGCACTTGGGGATACTGAGGTAAACAAGAACATAGAACTTAGGCTTTTGTTGGGGTCAGGGGAGTGGGGAGACAGAGTAAACAAGCAAAACAGTTAACAATATAGTGTGTTGGGAAGCCTTTGGTGTCATGGGGAAAATACACAAGGCCTCAGAAGAGAGGGGTTGCAATTTTCATTAAGGTAATCAGCAAAGACCTAAAGTGACATTTAGAGACTTAAGGAAGGGAAGGAATGAGCCGTGTGGTCTTATAGAGAAGGAGTGTCCCAGAAGGCACAGCAAGTCCAGGGTCCTGAGCCAGGAGCTCATCTGGCATGTGTGAGGGGCAGCGAGGAGCCAATGTGGCTGCAACAGAGTAAGCACCAAGGAGTAGGGGGTGGCAGGTCAGAGAGCTGGGGTACCAGATCATAAGGGGCCCCAGAGAAGGCAGGCAAAGCCAGTTTCCACTTAGAAAAGATCAGCAGATGGTAAGAGGTAGTATTAAAGATGTATTAGCACCAATGGAGACTTTCTTGACAGGGATCTAAAGTAAACAACTCTCACGTGCTGATTCAATGATGTCTGACTCCAGGACCACTTGGCTCACACTGCCCTGACCCAAACTCCCTTCCCACTCAGCCTTCCTCCTCTCCCCAGCCCAGCTCCTCTCTTCTGCCCTCTCCCCTTGCTCTGCTCCTTTCTCCCCATTCTAGCCCCCAATCCTGACCCTCTCCTTCACCCCTCCTCCACCCCTTCCATGGAGCACAGGGGACCCTCTGTCTCAGCACCTTTCTGTTTACCATCACATACAATGTGCCCCACCCCTTGCCAATTTAATGGTATGACTGACCAGTCAAGAGTAAGAACCTGGGACCTGGCCAGGCACAGTGGCTCATGCCTGTAATACTAGCATTCCGGGAGGCTGAGGCCAGAATCTATCAAAAAAATTTAAAAATAGGCTCAGTGCCTGTGGCTCAACAGGCTAAGGCACCAGCCACATACACCTGAGCTGGCGGGTTCGAATCCAGCCCGGGCCCGCCAAACAACAATGGTGGCTGCGCCCAAAAAATGGCCGGGCGTTGTGGTGGGTGCCTGTAGTCCCAGCTATTTGGGAGGCAGAGGCAGGAGACTTGCTTGAGCCCAGGAATTGGAGGTTGCTGTGAGCTGTGATGCCACGGCACTCTATCCAGGGTGACAGCTTGAGGCTCTGTCTCAAAAAAAAAAAAAAAATTAAAAAATAACTCTGCGGCCAGAATGCAGGTTTAAATCTGCTCTACCACTTACTAGCTGTGTGGCCTTGGCAAGCTACTTCAACAGGCAAGCCTTGGTGTCCCCATCTGTGAATTGGGATAGTACAAACATCACCTACCTTAGAAGACCACTGTGAGAGCCAGATGAGTTTCTCTGTACAAAGGTACCTGAGACAGGGCTTGGTGCACACTAAGAACTCTGGAGGTGCTGGGTTTGGTCTCATTCCCTGGGCTTCCCCCCCACCCCCACCCTCCCTCCCCAGGGATGTCACCTGGAACGCCTCCCAGTTTTTACTAAGGATGTCACCTGGAATGCCTATCCCCTGCTGTCCTGGCAAGTTTTCCTTCCCTCTCCTGGTTGCCAGTTGCTTGTGAAGCTTTCCCTAAGGCCCCACATGTGAAACTCTCTCCTTTATCCTCTGAGAGGTTCACCTTATCCATCTCTGCCTTCTGGTGACTCTCTTATTTTTTTTTTTTTGTTTGTTTTTTTGAGACAGAGCCTCAAGCTGTCACCCTGGATAGAGTGCTGTGGCATCACAGTTCACAGCAACCTCCAATTCCTGGGTTCAGGAGAGTCTCCTGCCTCCGCCTCCCAAGTAGCTGGGACTACAGGCGCCCGCCACAATGCCCAGCCATTTTTTGGTCGCAGCCATCATTGTTGTTTGGTGGGCCCGGGCTGGATTTGAACCCACCAGCTCAGGTGTACGTGACTGGCGCCTTAGCCTATTGAGCCACAGGCGCCAAGCCCTGGTGACCCTCTTATTAATGAACATGACCAGATATATCACCCTACCCTGTACTTGACACTCTTAGATCCACTTTCTCTTACAGATCTTACCACTGGACAAAACACAAGCAGCAAGCCAGAGTATGGTGGCTCACATCTATAACCCTAGCACTTTGGGAGGCTGAGATAGGCATTGGATTGCTTGAGCTCAGAAGTGAGACCAGCCTGAACAAGTGCGAGACTCCACCTCAAAAAACAAACAAACAAACAAACAAAAAACAAGAAAAAGAAAGAAAAAAAGAAAACTGGCTGACAGCAGCGGCTCACACCTATAATCCTAGTATTCTGGGAGGCTGAGGCAGGTGGATTGCTTGAGCTCAAGAGTTTGAGGCCAGCCCAAGCAAGAGCAAGACCCTGTCTCTATTAAAAATAGAAAAACTAGCCTGATGTGGTGGTGAACACCTGTAGTCCCAGGCTGAGGCAAGAGGATCTCTTAAGTTTGAGTTGCTGTGTGCACAGCACTCTACCTAGGGCAACAGAGTGAGACTCTGTCTCAAAAAAAAAGAAAGAAAGAAAAAGAAGAAAAGGAAAGAACAATATCTTAGATACCAAGTACTAATTATGCACCAGGACCAGGGCCAAGCATCTGATCCCTCATGACAACCTCATGAGTAAAGGCTATTATTAGCCTCATTTTAATCGATGAAAACCTAACTTACTAAGGTACAGTCATTTGCCAAATGCCTTGTCTAGCAATTGACCTTACTGGGATTCAAAAACAAGTTCTCCCTGATACCAAAGCCCCCTGTAGTGGTTCTTGTTGAGTGTTTACTATGCGCCAGGAACAACCATCCTGGGGAAAAAGTAAAAATGAGTCCCATGTTACGGATGCGAGTGGCATGCTCAAGGTCATATAGCAAGTAATAGCAGGGCCAAGACTTGAACCCAACTCAGTCTAATGGCTATGGCTAATGCTCATCAATGGATTTCTACAGGCCAGGAACTGTCATCCATCTTTGCAAAAACCCAGTCAGTGCTTAACAGAATTCTTTTTTTCTTTTTTGAGACAGAGCCTCAAGCTGTCATCCTGGGTAGTGCTGTCATCACAGCTCACAGCAACCTCCAATTCCTGGGCTCAAGCGAGTCTCCTGCCTCCGCCTCCCAAGTAGCTGAGACTACAGGCGTCCGCCACAACGCCCGGCCATTTTTTGGTTGCAGTCATCATTGTTGTTTGGTGGGCCCAGGCTGGATTCGAACCTGCCAGCTCAGATGTACGTGGCTGGCGCCTTAGCCCCCGTTGAGCCACTGGCGCCGAGCCATCCAGAATTCTTTAAATATTGATATTTTCCCTTTATTACTGCAAAATTTCCTGATGGACTCAATTTCTTCTCTCCAAAATCTTTCCAAATAGTGAAAATTATAATGATAAATGACAGCTCCCAAAACTCAAGTAATTGCCACATACCAGACTCTGTGTGTTAAGCCCTTAGAAGACTTAGATCCAGGACAGGCGTGGTGGTGCTCACAGGTTCAAAACCAGCCTGAGCTAGAGCAAGACCTTGTCTCTACAAAAAATACAAAAAACTGAAGCAAGAGGATTGCTTGAGCCCAAGAGTTGGAGGTTGCTGTGAGCTATGATGTTGCCATGGCACTCTACCCGGGCGACAGTTTCAGATTCTGTCTCAAAAAAAAAAGAAAAAAAGAAGAAGACTTAGATCCAATTCCCAATTTTACCCCTTCCTAATCCTGATTCTAGACAAGTGGCTTAACCTTGTTAACTTCACTTCCCTTACCTATACCCGTATAAGAATAATAAGAGTACCTATTCTTAAAGGTTTTATAGAGATTAAATGAGTTAATACTTCAGAACCCTTAAACAATACCCTTGCATTACAAAAAACAAATCTTTGGGCGGCACCTGTGGCTCATGGGTAGGGTGCCAGCCCCATATACCGAGGGTGGCTGCCCCAGACAAACTGCAACAAAAAAACAGCCAGGCATTGTGTCAGGTGCCTGTAGTTCCAGCTACTCAGGAGGCTGAGGCAAGAGAATTGCCTAAGCCCAGGAGATGGAGGTTGCTGTGGGCTGTGTGATGCCATAGTACTCTAGTGAGGGTGATAAAGTGAGACTCTGTCTCTATAAAACAAAACAAAACAAATCTTCAGTGAAGAACAGGGTGGGACAGTCAATGACCTAGTGTCATTCATATGCAAAGTTTGAGTTGGGAACCAATTATAAGATGAACTGATGGGGTCCATAGGATCTGACAACATGGAATCACATAGTACAGGTTATTTCTTTTCAATTCTCTTTCCATTTTTGTCTGCAATAGACTGTTCTGTTTCCATTGTGTTTTAGGTTAAGTTTTCCTTCCTTTTTTGTTTGGTATTTTTTGAGACAGAGTCTCAAGCTGTCGCCCTGGGTATCACAGCTTACAGTAACTCCTGGGGTTAAGTAATTCTCTTGCCTTAGCCTCCCAAGTGGCTGGGACTACAGGCACCCACCACAACTTCCGACTATTTTTTGTTACAATTGTCTTTGTTGTTTTAGCTGGCCCAGGCTAGCTTCGAACCCTCCAGCCTTGGTGTATGTGCCTGGCGCTGTAACCAGTGCTATGGGTGCTGAGTCAGTTTTCCTTCCTTTTATGGCCAGCAATGCCAGCTTTCCATTGAAACAGCAATGCAAATTTTCTTTCTGAAAGTAACTAGAGAGAAATATACTAGTTGTTTTCAAGAGAAAGAAAAATCTGATACTACAAGACTTAGCAAAACTGGCCAAATAGTAAGTAAGCAGCAGGATGTCAATTTTCCCAGCTCCAGCTCCAATTCTAAGTTTTTCCTCTTGCTGTCTCTGAAATTCCTCCTGAAACTGTCCTTATAAAATTAATCCAAACAAGTTGCTGGGATTTTTAACAAGGACATGTCTTGAAAGAAGCACAGCTAAATGTTAACCTGCTCTTGCCTTGTAGCCCACTCCCTTGTATCTGTTTACTGCTTAAGAGTCTTTCATCACAAAGTCCTATAACTTCCTTTAATCCAGCGGTTCTCAACCTGTGGGTTATGATGGCAGGGTTGAGGCATTAGGAAGATTGAGAACCACTGCTTTAATCAGTCTTATAGATAACACCTTCAATCAAAGACTGTTTGTAAGATATTTTCCATACCCTGCACTCCAATGGGCCAGCCAGTCCTGTGACCCCTGCCAAGGAACTGACTCAGTGCAGGAATGCAGTTCTTACATCCCTATAATTTCACACACCCCCACCTAGCCAATTACCCATGCCAATTCTCTAGCCCCCTGCCCAGTAAAATTATCTTTAAAACCCCAGTTCAGGCCAGGCACAGTATAATCCCAGCACTTTGAGAGGCTCAGACAAAAGGATCACTTGAAGCCAGGATTTTGAAACCAGCCTGGACAACAGAGCAAGAGCGCCATGTCTACAAAAAAATTCTAGAGGCTCGGAGCCTGTGGCTCAACATGTACACCTGAGCTGGCGGGTTCGAATCCAGCCCGGGCCCGCCAAACAATGACGGCTGCAACCAAAAAAAATGGCCAGGTGTTGTGGTGGGCACCTGTAGTCTTAGCTACTTGGGAGGCTGAGGCAAGAAGATCGCTTGAGCCCAAGAGTTTGAGGTTGCTGTGAACTATAATGCCACAGCACTCTACCCAAGGCGACAAAACGAGATGTGTCTCAAAAAAAAAAAAAAAAGAAAGAAAAATCCAACCTTATGAGACCTTGGTCTAGGCTTCTAGCCTCCTGAACTGTGAAGAAATAAATTTCTGTTTTTGAAGCCACCCACACAAGCTAACATGCAAACGAAAATGTTTGTAGGGCCTGCGGGCAGCATGTGCTTCACATGTATGAAGCGAGAGGCAATCTCCAGGGTGTGGAGGGACTAGGCAAGCTGGAGAATCCACTTGAAGCAGCAGGTTCAGAGACAAGGTTGGTTGTCATCCTGGGTGAGGGGGTGCCACTGGCATCTAGGGGGTAGAGACAGGGGATCAGGCTGCCAAACAACCTATAGTACACAGGACAGCCCTAACCAGTTCCAAATGTCAACAGTGCAGAGATTAAGAAATTCCTGACTTTAAATAAGTAAAGTTGTCTTTTTTTTTTTCAGTTTTTGGGCAGGCCTGGGTTTGAACCCGCCACCTCTGGTATAGGTCGGCGCCCTACTCCTTTGAGCCACAGGTGCCACCCTAAAGTTGTCTTGTGTTCTTGATCCAGCATTAGGTTTTGATTTTGTTACCAGGTTTTAAACGTGAGAGAGTTTGGATCTGATTTGAGAGCAGTGGAGGGGATAAGACTGGAAGACTCTCTATGTGGTTACCACCCCACTGAAGGAGAGAGGAAGTAGTGGGGATGGTGGCAAGGTATCTGTGTGTTCAATAACAATATAGCTTCAGGCGGGGCACAGTGTCTCACACCTATAATCTCAGCACTTTGGGAGGCCGAGGCAGGAAGGTCACTTGAGACAGAGGAGAGAAATGAAAGCCGTATGACCCCTCAAATGGTGATGACTTCCATTGAATTTCAGGATAAAGAAGGTTTTATGACTGGACCAATATTTAGGAGGTAAAATGGATAGATCTTGGAAATTGATTGGATAAATGATACTAAATGAGATAGTGGTCTTGTGTTTTCAAAGGCATAACTTTTTTTTTTCTTTGGAGATAGGGTTTCACTCTGTCCCCTGGGCTGGAAACCCACGGCCTCAGCCTAGCTCATAGCAACTTCAAACTCCTGGATTCAAGCAGTCCTCCTGCCTCAGCCTCTTGAGTAGCTGGGACTACAGGTGTGTGCCATCATGCTCAGCTAATTTTTCTATTTTTGGTAGAGATGGGGGGTCTTGCTCTGGCTGGTCTCGAACTCTTGAGCTCAAGTGATCGCTTGCTTCAGCCTCTCAAAGTGCAAGGATTACAAGCGTGAGCAATTTTGTCTGCCCTGAAAGGTATAACTTGATATAACTGTGAAATAAAAAAGAAGTTGCCTCTGGCTCGGCACCTGTAGCTCACTGGTTAGGGCACCAGCCACATACACTAGGGCTGGCAGGTTTGAACCCATCCTGATCCTGCTAAACAACAACAACAACAAAAATAGCCAGGTATTGTGGTGGGTGCCTGTAGTCCTAGCTACCTGGGGGGCTGAGGCAAGAGAATTGCTTAAGCCCAAAAAGTTTGAGGCTGCTGTGAGCTGTGACGCCACAGCATTCTACTGAGGGTGACATAATGAGACTCTCAAAGAAAAAAAAAGTTTCTCTAGTCAAATGTGGCAGTTTAAAATTAATTAAAATTAAAAATTAAATTCCTCAACTAGCTACCTTGTAAGTGATCAATAGCCCCATGTAGCTAGTGGCTACCATCTTGGGGAACAGAGATATAGAATAGTCCCTCCTTTCCCCCTTCTCCCCTTTTCTTCCTTAGAAAAGAGTGTCACTGGGGCATCCAGGTTGTAGTGCAGATGTAATCATCACTTTGAGCAGTAGATCACATATAAACTGTGCCTGTAGCTCCAGCTACTTGAGAGGGAGAGGCTGGAGAATCAGAGCCCAGGAGATCAAGATTGCAGTGAGCTATGATCTTCCCACTGCACTCCAGCCTGGGTGACAAAGAGAGATTCTGTCTCTAAATAAAGCATAAGGTTGGGCACTGTGGCTCACACCTGTAATTCTAGCACAGTGGGAGGCCAAGGTGGGTGGATTGCTTGATGGCAGGAGTTCGAGACCAGCCTGAGGAAGACTGAGATCCCATCTATACTAAAAATAGAAAAACTAGCCTGGTTGTGGCCAGTGCCTGCAGCCCCAGCTACTTGGGGGGCAGAGGCAAGAGGTTCGTTCAAGCACCAAAATTTGAGGTTGCTATGAGCCATGAGGACTCCATGGCACTCAACCCAATGTGAAAGGGTGAGACTCTGTCTCAAAAAACAAACAAACAAACAAAAAACTAAATAAATAAATTCTATGTGAATTGAGCAAATATTGACATACAGGACTTGACATACATTTGAAAACGATTCAAAAACACATAAGGGGGTGGTGCCTGTGGCTCAAGGAGTAGGGCGCCGGCCCCATATACCGGGGGTGGCAGGTTTAAGACTGTTGTCGGAAGAAGGAGTCAGGCTTTTATTCTAAGTGCATTTGTAGTATTTAAGCAGGGACTAAGTTAATATGATTTGGGCCTTTTGTTTGTTTTAGAGGAGTTTCATTGTGTTGCTCAGGCTGGAGTGCAATGGCTATTCACAGGTGCAATCATAGTGAACTCTGCCTTGAATGTCTGCACTCAAGTGATCCTTCCACCTTAGCCTGCGACTACAGGCCTGCACCCCCATGCAGCCTCTGCAGAAAATAGTTTGGTGACTCCTCAAAAAGCTAAAAGCGTTGTCACATTCACTCCTAGGTATATACCACAACAAAATGAAAACAGAGACTCAAATAGATTTTTGTAAGACAATGTTCATTGCAGCATTATTCACAATAGTCAAAAGGTGGAAACGACCCAAAGGTCCATCACCAGATGAGTGGATAGACAAAATGTTGAAAACATTATGCTAAGTGAATTAAGCCAGACATAAAAGGACAAATATTGCATAAGTCCACTTATTGCATAAGTCACTTATGTGAAATATCATAAACAACAGAAAGTCGATTAGAGGTTACCAAGGGCTGGGGATCAAATGGAATGAGGGAGTTATTGCTTAACGGTTACAGAGTTTCTGTTTGGGTTGATGAAACAATTGTGAAAACAGATAATGGTGAGGGTTGCACAATATTGTGAGTGTAATTAATACTATTGAATTGGACGCTTAAAATTGAAACAAGCCAGGCATGGTGGCTCACACCTGTAATCCTCGCACTATGGGAGGCTGAGGAGGGTGGATTGCCTGAGCTAAGGAGTTGGAGACCACCTTGAATAAGTGACACCTTGTCTCTACTAAAAATAGAAAAAAAATTAGGCAGGTGCTGTGGTGGGGGCCCTGTAGTCCCAGCTACTTGGGAGGCTGAGGCAAGAGGATAACTTAAGCCAAAGAGTGTGAAGTTGCTATGAGCTACAATGATGCCACGGTGCTCTAAGCTTCTGTCTCAAAAAAAAAAAAAGTAGGATTTTTCACAATGAGAAATGAGAACAAAAGTTCCTGGTAAGTCCTGAGACTTACTTCCTAAGAAACTAAGAGTCATTATCCAGGTTATACTATTGGTTCTGTTAATAACTGACTCTATGATCCCAAGACCTCTCCATGCCTAGTCTCCTCATCGGTGAGACTTCAGTGAAGATCTCCAGCCTAAAGCTTGTGTGAGCATTAAATTAGCTAATGCATGTCAAACCACTTAGATAAGTAGTGGCACACAGTAAATGTTATGTAAGTATTACGTTTGTTTAGTTTTTTTTTGAGATGAAGTCTCAAGTTGTTGCCCTGGGTAGAGTGCAGTGATATCATAGCTCACAGCAACTTCCAACTCTTGGGTTCAAACGATTCTCTTGCCTCGGTTTTTCTATTTTTTAGTAGAGATGGGAGTCTCGCTTTTGCTCAGGCTGGTCTCAAACTTATGAGCTCAAGCAATCCACCCGCCTCGGTCAGAGTGATAGGATTACAGGCATGACCACCGCGCCCGGCCTAGTTTTCTGTTTTTTTTTTTTTGTCAGTTTTTGGCCACCTCTGGCATATGGGGCAGGTGCCCTACTCCTTTGAGCCACAGGTGCCGCCCTAGTTTTCTGCTTTTTTTTTTTATGAAAATAAATGTTTATTGTAAAAAAAATGCTGAGAAAATAAAAATCACTTAGGGAATTTTACCACCCAGGAACAATCACTGCTAATGGTTTATTGTATATTGTTCCGCAATATTTTTTTTTTAGAGATATGGCCTCAAGCTGTCACCCTGGATAGAGTGCTGTGGCATCACAGCTCACAGCAACCTCCAATTCCTGGGCTCAAGCGAGTCTCCTGTTTCTGCCTCCCAAGTAGCTGGGACTACAGGCGCCCGCCACAACGCCCGGCCATTTTTTGGTTGCAGCCGTCATTGTTGTTTGGCGGCCGGGCTGGATTCGAACACGCCAGCTCAGGTGTACGTGGCTGGCGCTTTAGCCCGATGAGCCACAGGCGCCGAGCCCGCAATTTTTTTTTTTTTTTTTTTTTTGTGGAGACAGAGTCTCACTTTATTGCCACTGGGGTCACAGCTCACAGTAACCTCCAATTCCTGGGCTTAAGCGAGTCTCCTGCCTCAGCCTCCCAAGTAGCTGGGACTACAGGCGCCTGCCACAGCGCCCGGCTAATTTTTGATGCAGTTCGTTGGGGCCGGGTTTGAACCCGCAGCCCTCGGTATATGGGGTCGACGCAATTTTTTTTTTTTTTAAGACAGAGTCTCACTTTGTCGCCCTTGGCACACAGCCCTGGCGACACAGCTCACAGCAACCTCAAACTGTTGGGCTTAAGCGATTCTCTTGCCTCTGCCTCCCAAGTAGCTGGGATAGGCATCCGCCACAACGCCCGGCTATTTTTTTGTTGCATTTGTCGTTGTTTAGCTGTCCCGACCGGGGTTCAAACCCGCCAGCCTCGCTGTATATGGCTGGCGCCCTAACCACTGACACACAATTATTAATATTTTCTTTTCTGGAGCCAAGATCTCACGTAGTAGCCCTGGGTGGAGGGCCACGGCGTCATCATAGCTCACAGCAACCTCCACATCTTGGACCCAAGCAATCCTCTTGTCTCAGATTTCCTATGTTTAATAGAGACCAGCTCTCACTCTTGCTCAAGACAATCGAACTCCTGTGCTCAGGCGATCAACAGGCCTCGACCTCCCAAGTGCTAAGAGTGCAGGTGTGAGCGACCGTGTCAGGCCATCTCCCACAATTTTTTGTACATAAATATGCACATATGGAACTTATCAGTGCACCTCTTTAGACCTTCCCGGTCGCCACGCTCACGCTCCTCAAAGATTCCCTTTGCTTTCCGACCACCAAAACAATGGAATTTTTTCATCTAAACAAAGCCCCGCCTCTGTACGTCACCACGCGAAGCCACGCTTCAGATTGCCGCATGCGCATTCTAAGCGGTCGAAAGCGAATGCGCGGCCGAGCCCGCTCGAACGGAAGTGAAGCATGGCACATGCGCAGTGACGACGAGGAAGTTGCGAAAGCGTTAAGGGCTGGACCGCAGTGCCTTCGCTTCCGGAAGGGGCTGCTGCGACAGCATGCTTGCAGAGTTGGGTTTAATCGGGACCATAGGCGAAGATGACGAGGTGCCGGTGGAGTCCGAATCTGACTCCGCAGATGAGGAGGAGGTATGAGCCGATCGGGGCTGGGGGCACGGCTCTGGTCCTTTGGGGTTCCTTGACTGCTTCCTTTCAATATGATTGCGTAGACCCCTGTCCCCAACTCCTCAGCATCCCCCACCAGGCCGGGATTTATCCCGAGAAGGGTCTCGCCCAGACCCCGAGATCTTTCCTAGTTTGCCCACCGCTAGCTTTTGCCCACCTCTACACCTTTGCCCGTGCAAGTTTCTGTCACCTTGTTTAACTCAGTATTCATTCATTGACCTGATATTTAATGTAGGCCCTGCGTAAGAGAGATCCTTAGGTGAGGTCAGCCCTGGTTCCTGCCCAAGGAGCTGTATTATCCACCCACCCATATGTCCAGCGAGATAATGTTTATTACCTAGGTGTGTTGACTTAGTGGTAAGCATTGTGGGCGGTGCAATGAACAAGATGGGTGCCATTATCCCGAAGTTTATGGTGGCTTAACTTAACAGATGTTACAGTATGACAGTTAAGAAGGGATCAGTCTCGTGAAAAAGATGCTTGCTCTTTTTTTTTCTTTAATGTAAAAATATGCAGGTGTTTATTAAGTTTATTAAGTTTCCATTGTTTTTTTAAGTTTCCACTTTTTTTATCAAATATTTTTTATTGGAAGGCCATGCATTGCCTTCATTTATTGTATTTCAAATCATTTCTACATTTTCCATGTTTCTTAAATAACTATCTTGATCAAAAGGTTTCCACGGGCGGCTCCTGTGGCTCAGCGAGTAGGGCGCCGGCCCCATATACCGAAGGTGGCAGGTTCAAGCCCGGCCTCGCCGAACTGCAAAACAAAAAAATAGCCGGGCGCTGTGGCGGGCGCCTGTAGTCCCAGCTACTCGGGAG
>CAUYON010103495.1:0-12499 GCA_963573935.1 Arctocebus calabarensis
TACTTGTCAGATTTATTAAGTATAGAGTATAAATGTCTTAACACAATTATTAAGTAAACAAGATGAGGCTTATATATATAAAAAAAGAAAATTATTTGTGCATATACCACATCTGGAAGTCCATTTATACCAATCAGAATTTTTAAACTTTAAGATCTGAAGACCATGGCATGGATGAAAAATGAAATAACAGTGTATAATTAAGTTTGAGAAACTTTATTGGAATTACTTGATTGTTAGAAAGAAATTCTTTGGTTGTATATATGTATTTTTAAACAAGAATAAATTATTTAAAAGAAATTAAAAAAAAAAACTATTTTCCAGAGTACAGCTTTTTCCCCATTAACAGGCTCCACACCTGAATGGGCTCTGTTATTGGACAAAGAGGGTCCGGCAACCTATCACTGTATTGTGTGATATGGTGTTGCAGAGGATAAGATCAGCACTGAAATTTTATGTTTAAGAGGGGGACTATAGCTCGCTCTGGCATGCAACCCCTTAGTTTATTTCTTACAAGTTTATATACTCTTAACAACACTAAAGTCTGCAGTACACTTGATAATATAGTAAGCTAGTTGGCAGCAATTGGTCTATGAGATAAGAGTACAAAGAAACCATGCAGAGCAGCCACAAAAACTTATTTAGCCATTTGTCTGTAAACAGCAGGTGCAACTTTTAACTGAGATACGCATTAAATTATCTTGCTTTCTACTTTCAAGGTCCCTTTCAGGACATTTGGGAGACAGCTAGACTCTGCTTGCTAAGTCTGTCCCCTGTTTGACTAGTTTCCTAATAGGTTGGAGAGTCTTAAAGGAACATTCCTTCATGTGGACTCTGTGAAAGCTTCTTTAAACATAAGTCAATGGCACTCGAAATTACCTTGAGATTACATCACTGTCCAGCCAATACACAGAGATGGAATTTAGTTCCAAATGAACTTTATTATTGGAAGGTCAGTGATTGTGAAGAAAAGCAAGGGTAGCCTCTCAACTCCATTCTGCCTCACTTACAATTTTAATAATTTTTATAATGGGAGTGCCAGGAAATAAACTTAGAAAATTCTTTAACTTTATCTGACAGAAAACGATGTCAAAATGTTTTTTGCTCTAACAATGCAAAATGTTTGAACAACAGAAAAGTAATCTTCGCTTTCACAAAATATCTAAGAGAATCATCAAAGTAAACATCATATCATCAAAATGAACTTTACCAATATCACAACACCTATCGTCTGTGTGTGACTACTTCCTCAGAGGCTCCTGAGATAAACATCCTCACAATCACAGTGAAACCTTAACTAAATAATCACAAGGGGTGTGGGGAAAGAATGTAAGTTAAGCAGACTCGGTCAACTGTACTGCTTCAGCTCAGCTACTCAGACCCCATCTTGCAGATGGCATTTCTGGCTTCAGCTTCTATGCCTCCAGGGCCTTTAAAAACTTGCCTACCAAGTTAAACCCTATTGATTTTAAGGCTGTCCCGGGAAGCCTATGTTGGAGGTGGTCCATGTTTGCATCAAGGTAGGACTACCTCCTCTGAACTCACCCAGCACCTAGGCTTCCTTCTGGTACACCACTGAGTCACAGTCTTTAGTTTCCTCCTCTCTAGACCTGGGTCAACATTTCAGCACTCCTCAGGATCACCTGAACAGCCCTTTGCAAGACACTGGGACCCACTCCGAGAGTGTCTAATTATATATTTAGGTCTGGGCAGAGACCTAAACAAGTGTATTTCTAACCAATTCCAAGTGATAGCTGGGTATCTGGCTCAGAATTCCACTTGAGAATCAAAACTCAAGGAGCTCTCTGCCTGCAAACATCAAATTCTGTCTGAATTCTTGTGCCACCAGTGTATATGCAAATGCCTAGAACTTAGCACCTTCCTTAAGTACCTGTCGAATGAAGATTAGATCAACAAAACTGAGAGATTCTGGGATACATCATGGTACACACTAAAGAGAGTGGAGTAGCATAAATACAGTTCCTTAAAAGTGGTAGCCACACATGAGGAAGATCTACATGCCCCTTCTGATTAGTAAATTATCAACTCAATTTTTATGGCTATCTCTTATAGACATACCATACAATAGCAAATCAAGGAAAGAGCCAAAATGGAAAAATTCAGAAGTAGTTTGTCTTCTGACTTAGGCATATTCTAGTCCTCTGAGAAGGATTCAAAGGTGCATTATTAAGCCAGAATTAACTTGTCTTTGTATTTATTAGGAGTCCTGATCTTGAGGCCGCCTGGTCAGTGCCTTGGTTTTGTTCATTCTTGCTCAGCAACTCTGTGGTTCTCCTTGGACTCTCTCACTCCCTAAATGAGTCTGAGGGCTTGATACCATCCCCATGTGTTTCCAGGTAACCTTTTCAGGGTACCTGAAGGTGGATGACTCAGCAATTCCTTTTATGTCTTTTCTTTATGATAAAAGGACATTTAGTACCACTAATAAATATATATATATTTTAAATCCTTGTGAATTATATATATTCTTCTACTCAGAACTACCCCATGGCTTTGCTTCTTATGTCAAATGAAGACAATCATCAGAACAGCTCCTAAGACCCTGCATCATCTTCCCCACCCCTAGCCATGTTCCCTCTGATCTCAAGCCTCTCACTCTCTCTCTGCATCCCCCTGCCCTGGCCACACTGGCCTCCTTGCAGCTTCTACTGCAGGGACTTTGACCTTTATGCTTCCCTCTGCTTAGAGACTCTACCCAGAATAGTCACATGGCTCCCTCTTGATCACTTTTCTGTCTTGAAACACAAGGGTCAACTCCAAGAATTGTAATCTATACCCAACATTCTCCCCTTACTTGCATTTTCTTCTCTGTTGCACTCATCACCGTCTACATATTAAACATTTCACTTATTCCTTTATTATCTCTCTCCCACACTGTAATAAAAAATGCATAAGGGTAGCAATTTTCATCTTTTTTGTTTCTCGATGTATTCGTTAGTGCTTGGAAAGCATAGAGATGTTCTTGGCACACAGCAAGTGCATGTGGTGTACACACAGGGATGCAGTGCCCAGACTGCCCTTCAGCAACAGATTTGCTGCCCAACTTTGGGGAGTCTAATCAGCCAGAAGTGGGTGTCTGACCTTTTTTCTTTTCTGCTGCACATTGGAAGATTAAGAATTGTCTTGGGCCACACATTGAATACATAAACGCCAACAAAAGCTCATGAACAAAAGACAAGGTCTGTGCATACTTTCAAGATACCACACACGATAAATAAGAAAGTCCTCAAATCTGCATGGGGCTCACAGGCTGCAGGTTGAACTCCCCTGGGGCTCCCTAATGTTAGCTCCTTCAGCTTCTGCTTCTGCTGCAAAGAGTTGCCTTGCCCACGGTCATACCCATCCTAGGGAAGCCCACCTCTTGCCTCTGTGAGTAGACCTTGGCACTAGCCACTTTAACAGGAAATGTTGGCTCTAGAGCCCCCCGTTGGGCTGAACTTGGGGAGCCTGTATCACTCATGATTTTCTCCCTCTGGCCAAACCAGTTCTCCCAACTTCCTTTCACAAGTGTTGATTTCTAATAAATATTCTGTATACCAGGTGTGTCACAGCGCCTACTTTCAGAGACCTCTCATCCTGTCACAGCATTCATTATTTGTTAAATTAATGAATACAGGAATGAATATGCCCCTATATAGGAGTGTCTCCACCATTATTTCAGTGTGGAATGCCAGGCATGATTCTCAATAACAGAAGGGGATACAGCCGGGCATGGTGGTTCATGCCTGTAATCCTAGCACTCTGCAAGGCCAAAGTGGGTGAATTGCTTAAGATCAGGAGTTTGAGACTAGCCTGAGCAAAAGTGAGGCTCTCATCACAACCAAAAATAGAAAAACTAGCTGTGGGTCGTGGTGAGTGGGTATAGTACCAGCTATTTGGGAGGCTAAGGCAGGGGGATCACTTGAGGTAAGGGTTTTGATCCTTGACCTAGGCTGAGACCATGGCACTCTAGCCTGGGGCAGTAGAGTAAGACTCTATCTCAAAAAAAATGAATAAACAAAAATAAACAAACAAAAAAAACCCAGAAGCAGCTAGACTTCAGAAGAAGGCATAAACTGAGATCAAAGGGCCGAGGTAGAGTTAACAGGTGAAGACAGCAGGGCATTTCAGGCAGAAGGTCCAGGCTTGGGCCACAAGAAATCCTGGAGAAGATCTGAGTAGCCTGAAAAGGCATGAGGGGCAGAGTGATGGAGACAACCCAAAAAGCCACAGGCTTCAGAGCTCTTGATGACAAAACTGGAAGAGCCTTGATCCCTATTAAAAATAGAGTGTCAAAAAAAATACTGGTTCCCCATTCCTCTAGGAAAAGAAAGACCCAGTGTCTTGCAGAATGATGCTCCTTTCCCAACACGTTTGCATCCTAATCTCTGGAATCTAGAAAATAAATAAACAAACAAAAAGCAAAAAAGGACTTTGCAGATGGGATTAAGTTAAGGATTTTGAGATAGGGAGATTATCCCAGAGTCCCTGGGTGGATCCAGTGTTCAGAGGGAGACTAAAAGTTTGCTACACTGTTGGTTTTGAAAACGAGGAAGGGTCCACGTGTGATGGCTGGCACCTGTAATCCCAGTATTCTGAGAGGCAAGGCAGGTGGATCACCTGAGCTGAGGAGTTCAAGACTGGCCTGTGCAAAGCAAGACCCTATCTCTCATAAAAACAGAAAAATTAACCAGGCGTTGTGGTGGGTGCCTGTACCAGCTACTTGGGAGGTGAGATAAGAGGATTACTTGAGCCCAGGAGTTTAATGTTGCTGTGAGCTATAATACCATGGAACTCTACCCCAGACTTAGTCTCCAAAAAATAGGGAAAATAAAAGAAAGTGGATGGAGAGGCAAAGCAAAGGAGAGAAGGGGACGGGGAGGCATGGGGGGAGAGGGGGGAAGAAGGGAGAAGAAAAGAAAGAAAGAAAAGAGAAGAGAAAGAGAAGAAAAGATTTTCCTCAAGAACTTCCAGAAGGAACATAGCCCCCCTGATGTCTTAATTTTAGCCCAGGGAAAACCATTTCAGACTTCTCACCTCTAGAATAGTAAGACCATAAATTTGTGTTGTTTCAACTCCTGAGGTTTGTGGTCATTTGTTACTGTAGCAAGAAACTAATATAGATCCCTTCTTTAAAAAGATACTATTCTCTCCTTTCAGGGAAAGAGAAAATACCACTGTCTACACTGAAAACTGACACCTTCCCCTGCCGACTAAACCAATGTTTCTTTAGGTACAAATGTACATGTATAACATGCATGCATTCCATCCAGTAAACATGGTTTTCTTATAAAGAAATAACAGGTTAAACATTCATATTCTTCTGGTAACTGTGCGTGTTTGCTTCTATGTATAACCCATATACTAACCTTTCAACTGAATCAACTTTGTACCAGGATTATCCTTGACCCACTGGGCACATTATTCATTTCCCTTTCTACCCATCACACCCTGCGGGGTACATATTACTCTCTCTACCTTACAGAGAACTAAACATACAGTCAGGGATATCAAGCCTTTCCAAAGTCAAGATTCAAATATAGACTGGTATCCTTTCCCAATTCCGCTACACTGCCTTTGAGATATTTAGGGAATTCTCACTACAAGCTCCTTGCTACCTCATTTTTTTTTTTTTTTTTGAGACAGAGCCTCAAGCTGTCACCCTAGATAGAGTGCTGTGGCATCACAGCTCACAACAACCTTCAATTCCTGGGCTCAAGTGAGTCTCTTGCCTCCACCTCCCAAGTAGCTGGGACTACAGGTGCCTGCCACAACGCCTGGCTATTTTTTGGTTGCAGCCATCATTGTTGTTTGGCGGGCCTGGGGCTGGATTCGAACCCGCCAGCTCTTAAGCATTACATTTTTCTACTGTGCTATTACCCCCCTCCACACACTCACTCACTTTATTTTCCAACCACAATGGAATCCTTTCCACTTAACCAACATGGTTTCCTACTCCCTGACTTTTACACATGCTTCCTACTCTACAAAAAACTCTCTTGTGCCTCATCTTTGCTTAGTGTATTTGTACTTATCCCTAAGGCCTTGGCATAAACATGAATTCCTCCAAGAATCTTCTCCCAATTCCAAGTTCTAAAAAGGTTAGATGTTCTCAGTGTTTTTATAGTATTTTGTCCTTCCCTAATCATTGCACAAGGAATATCATATTTTACATGCGACTGCCTAACAGATGGCGTCTAGCCTTCTTCCTTCATCCTCACAATGTAACTTCCATGAGTTCAAGGACCATTTTAATTTTGTTACTAGTATATGCTTAATGCATACTACAGAGTCATAATAGAAACAACAAATACTGATTATATCATGCCTATAATCCCAGCACTTCGGGAAGCTGAAGTGGGTGCATCACCTGAGCTCACAAGCTCAAGACCAGCCTGAGCTAGTGTGAGACCCCTTCTCTAAAAAAATAGCCAGGCATTGTGACAGGTGCCTGTAGTCCCAATTACTCAGGAGGCTGAGGCAAGAGAATTACTTGAGCTCAAGAGAGGTTGCTGTGAGCTATAAGACCAGGGTACTCTACTAAGGGGGATAGTGAAACTCTGCCTCAAAAAACAGAAAAAACAAACAAAAAAATACTGATTATATAATTAGGTAGGATGAAAATATACCTGCATTTAGTTATTGGAAAAGTAAATACATTAAGTTGTATGTTATAACAAATAGGTCGTAGAGCATTCAACTGCTGACTAAAAGAAAAATCTCCTTGGTGGCGCTTGTGGCTCAAAGGAGTAGGGCACCAGTCCCATATGCCGGAGGCGGCGGGTTCAAACCCAGCCCCAGCCAAAAACCACACACACACAAAAAGAAAAATCTCCTTTAGTATTTCCTTATTTAAGTTTTTTTTTTTTTTTTTTTTTTCTTGAGACAGAATCTCATTCTGTCACCCTGGGTAGAGTGCCATGGAGTCATAGCAACCTCAAACTCTTGGGCTCAAGACATCCTCTCATCTCAGCCGTCTGAGTAGCTGGGACTACACGTGCCCAGCACAATGCCCAGCTAGCTTTTTGTCCCCTATTTTTAGTAGAGAGGGGGGTCGTGCTCTTGCTCAGGTTGGTCTCGAGCTGCTGAGCTTAGGTAATCCTCCCTCAGCTTCCCAGAGTGCTAGGATTACAGACATGAGCACCACACCCCACCCTCTATTTTAGCTATTTTAAAATGATAGTCTCCAAAAGGGACCTCTCAGGAACATGCATGAATTTTTTTTAATTTTATAAAGATAATAGGGAGAAAGAAACTTTTTAAAACTTTCATTCTTTTCCACCAAAGTTTATTACCTGAGGCAGCAGTCCTTTCCATTTGGTTGTCACTCCATGAACCAGGGGAATAAGAAGCAAGATATATATAAAATATTCTATGAAAGTAGGAGAAGGAAAACTCCCATCCTAGGACACAAAGATTCTCCTAGCTCCATCCAGGTAAACATAAAAGAAGTGAAGTCTCCATCTTTTTTTATATCTTCATAGTATTCCATTGTGTACACAAACCACAATTTGTTAATTCATTCATGGGTCTATGGGCACTTGGGCTGTTTCCATGTCTTGGCTAATGTAATAAATTGGGCTGCAATAAACATTCTGGTGCAAATGTCTTTGTTGTAAAATAATTTTTGATCATCTGGGTATATACCTAGTAGAGGAATTGCAGGATTGAACAGCAGGTCTACTTTTAGTTTCTTGAGTGTTCTCCAAACTTTCCAAAAAGATTGTATTAGCTTGCATTCCCACCAGCAGTGTAGAAGCTTTCCCTTCTCTCCGCATCCACGCCAACATCTGTAGTTTTGGGATTTTGTGCAATTTAGAATGTTTGCATCAAACTGGTTAACATATCATTCACCTCCCTTATTTAATTTAATTGTTGTGTTTAGACATATTTAATCTATTATTAATATATTTGACAAGTATGCTTGCAATATGCACAGTAGGTGAGGTTCCACCTGATGTTCAAGGAATGATGAAAAGGAATCATAAACTGGGGGTGCAATGGGTTCAAAGAGATTTTAGTAACAACGAAGGCTCATAAGTGGTTTTATTTGCTGTATAAAAAGTTACTCTGGCAGTATGTGAAAGCGCCAGACCTAGGTGAAAGGTGTAAGCAGTGGTACCCAAAGACACAATTGGAGTGGAGATGTTCAGGCCAGGTTTATTGTAAGGAAAGGGTGATCTGCCACAGCCATGCAAAGGTGGCATCTGTATCCAGGGGCAGTTAGAGATGCCTTTTATATGGGGCCATAGAGGGTGGACAAATGCTTTCCAGAAAGTTAGGGTCTTTGGCATGGATTTCTGGCAGGTAGGGGTGGCTAGCCAGATCCTCTGCGTCTTTGTCTTAGGAGCAGAGAGGGGGAAAGGGTTCATTTTTGGTGCACTATGACCTCCAACACTACTGACACAAGATCTGGGTTTAAGTTTTATCTCTCAAATCTTGTGCAAACCTATGTGTAAGGATGGTCAGTATTTACAGTGAAATAATACAAAAAGGATTAACTCACAGTTTTTCAAAAAGGCAGAAAATCTCTCTGTCTGCCTTTATTCTCTTGCCAGCCCCCATCTCCTATCCTGTGGATTTCTGTTTTCACAAACCTTTGAGGAAGCAAACAGACCAAAGGAAATTTAAAATTTGTCTTTTAGAGTTTGTCTTTTTAAGCCTCAAGTCATTCCTGAGTGTCCTGGATGAACAATAAGACCTGCAAAAATGTCTGTCTACAATCTTGCTGGAGGAAAAATGGACAAAGCATTCACATCCACAAAGCCTTGTAAATTCAGCTGAAATGACCTCCTCCCCCTTAAATCCAGCTACCCACTGGACCTCAGGGCTGGTGCTATTCCTTCCTTTCTTTGGGATACCATGCCATTCTCTCTCTCCTTTTCTCGCTGTCCCCATCTTTCTTTCTCATTCCCTGCTCTCTCCTCTCTCTCATCTCTTCCCATCCAATCTCTTCCCTTTCTCTAATATAAAACTTATACTTTTATATTCTAATCTTAGCCTGGAGAAATTATGTTCTTGTCCCGCAACCAGCTCCTACTGAACAACTAAGCATTTACGAACCTATTTCGAAGAGGACTGAGAAACATCTACTACAATGTATGACTGCAATTTTAAAATATCAGTGTATAAAAGCTTACAGTTCAGTAAAAGTGAATTGAATCTGGACTTCACATTGAATCTCACAAATGACACATTTCAAAGGAAAATATTTCTGATACATCTTTGTTGAACATCAAGGAATATTACTGTTGCTAATTGAAGTATTTTTCTATAAAATGTTGGCAGATGCTTAACAAGTCATAGAAAAGTAATATTTTTTCTGGTTTAGAGCAATGTAACCAAGGTAGCCTCAAGGCCGATTATGGCCTTTAGTATTTTCAAAACATAAAATCAGTGTTCTACAATCCAATGCCTATTACTCTTGACTTAAATTTTAATTAGTAATTGATGTTTTTAAATGTCCTATCTTGTACCATTGTTGATGTAAGTGTACTGAAGAATAAGCGTGTCCTTAGAAAATGCTTAAGCTGATTTTATGAATGAAATTTAACCTGAGCACCTAACTAACCCCTCTCCACCCCCACTGCAAACTTCTATGTGTGATGCAGAATTTGGTGCCTAACCAGCCACCTTAACATATCTAAGTTTCTCACTTAAATCCCTTCTTAGATAGAAAAACTTTTTCAATAAACAAAACCTGTTTCACACATGTAGGATGTACAAGTTTGCCTTCTGGGCACTGGGTGGCGGAAGGGCAGTAGGACCATACACAAGTAGCTTGTTAGAAATGGGAAACTCAATATAGTGTAACCCACCCTATAAAAAAGACCTAGGGAGCAACTCTGTGTAAAGTTGTTCATGGGTTACAGCAAGTACGGTTGACAACTGGTTCCTGGGACAAGAAAGAAACATGTTCATCCAGGTTGGTTAGAAAGAGTACAAGTCAAATGGTGAGATCACACTTATGCTGCATCTTAGAAGGGACAGGTGAAACCTACTAAATGCAGAACACAAATGTTTTCACACAATAAATGAGAAAATCCCATGAAGGTTATGTCGAACAGTTGGATGAAAATATTTCAGATTTTATATGAAACCCTCACACTGTACCCCATGATTGTACTAATGTACACAGCTATGATGTAATACAAAAAATGAGGCAATACAAAAAAAAAAAAAAAGAATGTTTTTTTTGTGAAGTACCCAAAGGATTTGCCAAGATACAGGTATTCAATTTTGTTGGGATGAAATGTTCTATAGAGGTCTGTTATGTCCATTTGTTTTAGGGTCAAATTTGAGTCCAATATTTATTTGTTTGGTTTCTTCTTGGATGATCTGTCTGAAACTGTCAAAGGAGTGTTGAAATCACCAACTATTATGGTGCAGAAAGATATCAAATTGTTTGTATCTGTTAAGGTTTGCTTTATGGGTTGAGGAGCATTCTGGAAGGGTGAATCAATGTTAATTATTGAAATCTCAAAAAAAGAAAAAGTATATGTCTACAAGAGAAGCTGAAAATAAGAGTTCATGCCTCACCTGGTAATATCAAGTTCCCCAAACAGTACTAGCTATGAGATAGCCAGACATTCCAGAGAAAGGAGAACAAATGTCAATCCTCAGTGAAGTTTCTAAGTAGTCTGTGTGTGAGATCCAGGTAGGTGAAATGATCATGGATTAGTCAATAACTTTAAAAGATCAGAAATAGAGCCCGCAATGGCCAGAATAGAGACTTTTCAAGTCCATGGGCAATTTTAGGGAGTCTTGGTTGAGGATTGTCAGCAACAAGTTAGGTAATTAATTACTGTGTATTTTTTTTTATTATTTAAGGTTAACATTTTGCTATGTCTCTAAGCCTTGGGCTAAGAGAACTCATGAGATCAAGTGTGTGGGGGAAAGAGCACAATGTAATAAATACTTATGGTTGTGCCACCAAAGAAATGTGTTTTTTCCTATGTGTAATGTATTACAGTTCATGAAGATTCAGGTTCTTTCAGCAAGGTTTCCTGAACCTTGCTCTAGTAATAACTAGGCTACTTGTGAATGTCCTTTTCCTGTAATAAAATAACATGTAGTTTCTCTACTCTTCTAATTTCCCTAAGATTATATTACCCTAAAGCACTAATTCGACTTGATTTCCCAGGTAAACTCCATATGATACAATCTTACTTTTTCCACAAAGCCAATTCATTAAGTTAAAACTAAATGTCATTTTACTGTAAGCCTTTGTTAAGCTCTTCTACTGAACAAACTGATGAATTGAAAAACAGCCTTTTGACTATCATGTGCCCCCAAATGTGATCATCTTAAAAATATGAATAAATGATGAAGTAAATGATGCTTATAAACATAGCACTAAGGTTTCATAACTATGTAGCCCATTGACCCATATAAACAGTTGCCATTGGACTGTACTCCAAAAATTTGTTTTCTTCTTTCTCTATGGGGAAAAATCTCATGTGCATAAGAAAAATGATCAAAACTTTGATCAAGACTACCTGAAATTGTAGACCTCACCAAGGAAGAGAATATAGAGTATCTACAAAAGGGAAAAAGAAGAAGGTCTTGTGATGACGGCTGAGAATTGAATTCCCTAAGAAATTATCCAGTTAAGTCAAGATTTGTGGTTCACTGTTATCATTGTGAAGTACCCAAAGGATTTGCCAAGATACAGGTTGAGAGCTCAGTGTGACCCTAAAATAAATGCCTGCTCTCATCCCTGACACATAAACAATATTTTTATTTGGAAAGCACTCTCTACAGACAGCATCTCTGGGCAGCAAGGATGTGTCCATATTACATTTTTATCTGTTTCAATAAATGACTATATAGGATGGGATAGAGCCAGCCTCACACCAAAGGCTACACAAATTCACAAAGTCATTTCTTAGAAAGCTACAGAGTGTTGACACTGAGACAAAGGTTGTGGAATAAATATTTCTCACTGAGTAATTTGCATGGTGTGCTGGAGTAGTTATAGACAGCAAAGATCAAAGAAATTAATTACAGTGGGTTATCACCGAAAAATTAAGGGACTTAGTAATTGTACAGTGAGACCTCCTTTGAAACACAGATTCCTAAAGACACAATTGGGACCATGTGTCTCTATCCATGCATCTTTATTCACTGTAATATGAGGACTACTTGTTGACAAAAACTCTAAGGGTAGACAAAGAAGCAGAATTCTATCAAGTCTCTTAATAAGCTTTCAGCCAGTTCCTAACCCCTCAGTTTTGTCAGTTGACCCAGTGACCTAGGAAATCACGGCCTATACATGCAGGAACGTTTATGCATCATCCACAGCATTAGGAACTGAAAGGAGATACTGCCATTAAGTACACCTTCCACAACAGTCACCAATTCCCTAAATACCCAGGCACACACTGAAGCCAGGAAAGCAGCCTTCAACATGGAGTCTGAGAAGCTGAGCTGAAGCAGTCAGGCTGACCTCGTCTACTTAGCTCACATTCTTTCCCACACCCCTGTGATTATCTAGTGA
>CAUYON010103497.1:0-10894 GCA_963573935.1 Arctocebus calabarensis
CCTGTAGTCCCAGCTACTAGGGAGGCTGAGGCAAGAGAATCGCTTAAGCCCAAGAGCTGGAGGTTGCTGTGAGCAGTGTGTCGCCACGGCACTCTACCCAGGGCGATAAAGTGAGACTCTGTCTCTACAAAAAAAAAAAAAGAAAACATGTCCCAATAAAATTAGATTTTCTTCTGGGCATTCTACAGTGTTTGGGGCCATTATCAGCTCATGGTTCAAAAAAAAAAATAAGTCTGCTTTTATTCTTGAATTGGTACTTTTTGCAATTGTCATCCTCAAGCCCAATGAAAGAGAAAAGTCAATTTAATTAATATTAAAATGATGTAATAAACAATTGCCTTTAGGATCACCATCTTCTGTAATTTGACATAAAGAGAAGTATTTGATGATAGACTCAGGAGCAAGATAACTTCATACCTCAGGGTCAGGAATCTATCTTTTCCAGAGAGCCTGTGATCCCAGATGACTTTTTATGTTGAACCCAAGCTATAATTTGGCATTTATATGGTGTTTTAGATGTTATACTATACAGACTGATATAACTTGATCATGACAGTGGTTAACAGGAAATACTAGTAAAAGATCAAGGTTTTCTCCTTCTCTTTTTCTTCCTTTGGCTCAAACTGGTAGGCAGTAAGCATATTCAATCAGAGAAAGATTAAACAATAAAGCCTCTCTTCTGACAAGCAGCAATGTGAAGCACATGAAGACTTCACTTTCTGCTCCTGACCTGCTACTTCCAAGCCAAAGTATGATACAATGGTCAATTTTCATCTCCCTCATTTTTCTCCTAAGAAGTGGGCATTAAATTTTCCTTCTTTGGTTTTTAAGAAATGTATGGATATTAGCTCTTTGTAAGTCTAACTTACTGAGTAAGAAACTCGTCTCCTTTAAATATATAACTGGACAAAATCTCTGCTTATCTGGTTTTTAAAAATATAGAAGACTTATTTTTGAAAATTCCAAATGATAGATTAAGAACACATTTAAATCTCATTATTGCAAGTGAAATAAAGGTACAGAAGTATAAATGGGAAAAAATCTCCTTCCTTTTAACCTCCTTCCTGTAAGAGAACAGGAAGGAGAGTCACCTACATGTGAAATTACAGCATATTTTAGGAGGTTAAAATTTAGACTAGAGGGATCTAAATATTGTACACTGAAACTAAACTGTAAATCGTCTCTTTCATGCCAAACACAATAAAATATTTGATAATATACTTGCTGTTGAAGAGTGTATATTTGCCTATGTACATTTATAGGTGTCCTTGTATGTATATGTATGTATATATGCAGGGCGGGCATAAAGTTCTTCTGTGATTTAAAATATTGTGTAATTTAAAATTGCACATGAACTTTATGGCCACCTTGTATGTGTGTTGGTGTATGTATATATATAACTATTCTGATAAATTCAAGTAGTTTTTATAAAATTTATTATGAAAAATGGTATCTTTATCCACTCTTGGCCCTCAGATTCCCAGAGCCTACTCCTTCAACAAAATATTTTTTCTGAATTTAACTTTATATTGCACAAAATATTGTTATACTTCAAATTATTTTGAGTATTAGATATAATCTAAGTACTCCATTTATTTCTAGCTTTATCAATGCATAATAGGCAAAAGTAACCATATATCCATATATTTATGGTGTAAATATTTGGTGTATATTTATGCATATGTTATGTGTACATTGTGAAAAGATTGCAATAATAATACTAATTAAGATGTCCGTCACCTCCAATAGTTATTTTTTTTTTCTGAGAATAAAATGTTTTTTTGGAGAAGGGATATGGATATACAGTCATATATGCACTTATTAGTGTTTCATAATATATGTACATAGTTTCAGGGTACATGTGATATTTTAATATACAATATAATTTATGTTATACATTCATATACCATGTAAAGATCAAATAAGTATACTTAGGACATTTATAACTTCAATATTTTATTTTTTCATGCTAGCAACATTTGAATTCTTCTATTCTAGATATTCTGAAATATACAGTATATTACTGTAAACTACACTCACTTTACTAATCACACACTAGGTCTTATTTCTTCTATCAAAACAAATATTTATGCCTTTTAATAAACTTTTTATCATATCCCCCACCCAACTATGCTTTCCAGCTCTGATTATCACCAGTCTGTAACCTGTAACCTCCATCTTCATGAGATCCACTTTTTTAACTCTGTGCGTATGAATGAGATAATGCAGTATTTGTCTTTCTGTGCTTGGCTATTAACATAATGAACTCCTCTTCCATCCATGTTGCTGCAAATGACAGAATTTTATCAATTTGTATGGCTAAATATTATTCCTTTATGTATCTATACCACGTTTCCCGTGATACAGAAATTAGGTTGATCCTTTATCTTGGCTAATGTGAATAGTGCTGCAGTGATCATAGAATGCAGATTTCTTTTCAGTATTTATTTTCCCTTTTTTGACTCCATGTGAGATTTAGAATTATTTTTTCTCACTCTGTGAAAAATGATGTTGCTAGATTGATGGAAATTGCATTGAATCTGTAAATCACTTTGGGCAATATGGATATTTACCCCAAACTGATTATTCCAATCCATAAGTGTAAGATGTTTTTCCATTTGTCTGTGTCTTCAAAGACTTTTTCACACTCTGCCCTGCCAGAGCTATGGGTTGAGTGCCTGCCCTGCAGGAGCTGTACACACCACCCTGCCAGAACCATCAGGCACCCCACTCTGCCAGAATCATGTGCTATATGCCCCTCCCTGCTACTGGACCTGCAGGCCCCACACTCCTGAAACTGCTGCTTCATCTACCACTCTGGCCATAGGAACCCCCTGGAAGCTGCACAGAGACACCATCCACAAAGATTCGGCAATAGTAGAGCAAAACTGCTGGTGTCTAACATTGCAGAGATACCTCCCCAGCTCTGAGACTGTCAGAGGAAGCCAGACCTCACCCTATAGGGATAACAGTGCTACACAGCGGCTCAGGCAAAGGCATGAGGACTGAGGGAGAAAGTCATTTGCTGAATTATTGTCTTCAGGTTCAGACTCAGCTCAGGTGAAACGCTCCCCAGTTGCCATTGAGTACCCAACACAGGCAGGCCTCAACTCCCCCAGCTGGCTGGTGGCAGAGGGTGGTAGCTGTGCTGAGGGGACATTGACTTTACATTCACTCTGGCAGGATCAAAAGCCTGGCACATCTGCTTATTGGAGGGAGCAGACCAAAGCCCCATGGGGTTAGCAGTGACTGGACGTGAAGGAGGTGTAAGGTGGGGAAAGAGATACCAGCCCCCTGGTCCAACTCTGCTACTGGGTGGGCCTTTCTGACTCCACAGAGCACCGGAGCAAGCCACATTTGAGCAGCCAGTAGACCTCTGCTATCTAGTTGCTGGAGTCTTTTCAAACTCTCCCACTCAAGAGTAGGTACTTACTGGGTCAATTGCTTTGGAACTCCTAATGTGGGCCAACCACCCAAAGATCCTTTCAGGCAGTACACTGGTTGTGTGGTAATGGGAAAGGTTGATTTTCCACTTCCACTTGTTTCCTGTGGAGTGTGGGGTGTCTTAGTTGCTTGTGTTTCTCCACAGCTGAGACTTCAACCCACAGTCACTGATCCACTAGGATCATGCAAAGACAAGCTGAATACAAGAAAGAGACATCTAACCCCACTACACCAAGTATTGCCCCTGTAATACTGTGTAGTTCCTTTGCAAAGCTGTAGGGGAAAAACCTACAGTCACTAGTACCAGATCCCTGCCAAAGGGCTGGTTAATCACAACTCCAGGAGCCCCCAAACCAATTTCACCTTAACTGCCCATCTGGCCAAATGGTGAAAAACAATCAAGGGGTGGAATGAGCAGAAAACCTTTGGCAACATGAATAATCAGAGTAGATCGACTCCCCTAAGGAATCACCCCTTGATTATTTTTATGTCTTTATTCTTTGTTCTATGTTCTTTGTCTATGCTACTTTCTCGTAAACAACCCTGCTGAGATACTATAAAATAAAGCTGATTTTGTATTTTGGTGCTGACTGTAGCCTCAGCTGCTTTAGTTCTCCTAATTCCATCTTGTCTCTGTCTCTAGTCTCTTTTCTCTCATTCCTCACCATTCATAGTTTTATTTTCCTTTCTTGTGCTGATTGGTGAAAGAAAAACATATCCCCAGCATAGAATTCTTAAAAAGAGGACTGCCCCAAAGCACTATCCCACCCAATCTGTAGAATGCAAGGTTGGCCTTCAGAGACTCTCATGTTTCAGCCAAGAAAGGGAGCTTTTTGAGACTGTGGGAAAAGGGCCACAACCACAAGTTCCATCATATTTGAGTAATCAGTGGCCTAGGAGAGGCAAACTCCATCTCTGGGACCTCCAGATCTGATTACACCCACCAGTTTTAGTTGCCAAATAGATCTCTAGGGTCCCCGATTATATTTTCTTAGATTAACTGTTTAGTGACAACCTAATATTTCAGCTAAAAATTAATTATTATAAATAAGCTGAAAATACACATGAGGAGGAACAAGGAGATGAATACTGGCAACATGAAAAATCAGAGAAGATCAATTCTCCCAAGAGATTGCAAGGGAGATACAGCTGAAAATACCATACATAAGAAATGGCTGAAATGTCAGCAATAGAATTTAGAATATAGATGACAAATGTTATGAATAAAATTGAGAAGAAGGAAAAATAAATTCAAAAGGGAATTCAAAAATTTTCTCAAAATATTAGTGAAATTAAAGACAATGTCATCAAGAATCTTGACATAATTAAGAAATACATAACAGAGCATAAGGAATTGAAAGAGACATTCAAGGAGCTTCAAACCACAGTAGCAAGCTTCAGTAATAGTGTAAAACATGGCAAAGAAAAAATTTCATAAATAGAGAACAAGCCTTTTGAACTAACTTAATTATTCAGAAGGCAAGAACAAAAACAGAGTATTCCCTGAAAGAATTATGGAATTACTCCAAATGATTGAATATTTGAATTATGGGGATTTCTGAAGAAGAAGAAGTTGGTTCCTAAAGCATTGAAGCTCTACTTCAAAACATCATAGTACAGACTTTCCCAAGCACTGTGAAAGACATAGAAATTAAGAAAGTAGATAGTTTTAGAACTCCACTATGACTCAATTCAAATAAAGCACTTCCAAGACAAATTGTAATTAACTTGGCCAAAATCAAAGTGAAGGAGAAAATTCTACAAGCAACCAGGCATAAGAAAAGTCTTACCTACAAAGGGAAAAACATCAGGATGACAGTAGACCTTTCAGCTAAAATTGTTCAAGCAGAAGAGGGTGGTTATAAGTTTTAAACCTTCTGAAAAAAAAAAAAAAAAAACAATTTTCAGCCCTGGATTCTGCATCTTGCTAAACTAAGTTTCATATGCAACAGAGAAATTAAATATTTCAATGAGATGCAAACGTTTGGGAAATTTGCCACAAATAGACAAGCTCTACGGGAAATACTCAAACCCCCATTCTCAGTACTAAACAGTATTCTCAGTACTCATCATCACCAATGTAAACGCATTAAGAAATTAAAAAACAAAGCCTTGCTTCAACAATGGATCAACTGATACAAAAAAGCAATGGATCTCAACAAAACAAGGTGAATGAAACTCCACCATACCTATCAATTATCTCAATAAATGTGAATGTCTTGAATTTCCTCCAGCACAGGCTGGCTGACTGGATACAAAAGCTCAAACCTAATATTTGTGTCTCTAGGAAACCCAACTAACCTTTAAAGATAAAACAAGTCTCAGGGTGAAGGAATGGAAAAAATATTCCTGACAAACAGAAATAAAAAAATGGGGGGGGGGTTGCATCATATTTGCAGATGCAATTGGATTTAAACCAATATAAAATAAAGGTAAGGAAAGACAGGCAGTGCCTGATGCTCAGTGGGTAGGGTGCCAGCCCCATGAACCCGGCCCCAGCCAGCTAAAACAGCAGTGGCAACTGCAACAAAAAATAGTTGGGTTTTGTGGCAGGCACAGAAAGTCCTAGCTGAGGGAGGCTGAGTCAAGAGAATTGCTTGAGCCCATGAGTTGGAGGTTGCTGTGAGCTGTGATGCTACAGGACTCTAATGAGGGTGACAGAGTTAGACTATGTTTCCAAAAAAAAAAAAAAATAGATGAGAAAAAGCAAGGATGGGCACCATATACTGGTCAAGAAAAGTATAAAATAAGATCAGATTTCAATAGTTAACATCTATGGACCCAATCTAAACATGCCTAGATATATAAAATCAACCAAAATGAACTAAACAATATGATATCTTTCAACTCCATAATAGCTGGGGATTTCAATATACCTATGACAGAACTGGACAGATCATCCAAGCAGAAACTAAACAAAGAAGCAATAGAATTAATAGACAACCCTAGAACAAATGGGCTTACTAGACATATATGGAACATTTTATCCTAATAAAACTAAATATACATTCTTCTCATCAGTCTCTTGATTATCCTACAAAAGTGATCATATCTCAGGATACAAATCAAACCTTAAGAAATCTGAAAGAATATAAATTATTCTTGATATTTTTCTTCATGGACCATCATGAAATAAAAGTAGAACTCAACACCAACAGAAATATTCACATCCACATAAAGTCATGGAAACTAAAATCCTTATCCTGAATGACAGCTTGATTAAGGAAGAGATAAAGAAGAAAATTATTAGATTTCTTGAACAAAACAATAATAAAGTCACAAGATATCACAAACTATGCTATTTTTATCTTCTATTCTCAACTGTACATTTCTTCTTCCTCTCCTATTTTAATTTCTTTGTTCTCTCTCCTTTTCCTCTTCTTCCCTTCTTATAGCTTCTAAGAGTGCTTTCATCATATTTGTTAGAGGCTTTTCCTTTTCTCTTTTCTCAAGTATTTTACAAGTATCATTTTTATTGTAGAATTCTTTTTGTTGTTGTTCTTAGCTGTTGTTCTTTGATTGGTTGTTTGTTTGTTATGTTTTGTCTGTATGTCGACGTTTCCGACTGTGAATCCATCCGTGGGCTTGTGTGTCTGGTAGCCCTTTTACGAGTGTATTAGCCCATTTTCTCTCAATGTGATTGGTGTTGTAAATGTTTTCCTTACCACCTTGATCCTTCAGTCCACACCCTACCCCGGATTGTAAGTCTAGAACTCCAACTCATCCAGAATCCAGATTGTCTGCATTTACAATTGGTCTGGAACTCTTGAACTGTAAAGGCTGCAGTTGACATCCCAGTCCCTAGGTGGAGGACTGGTCAACAACAACCGTAGAAGTTTCCAGTCCAATTTCACTGACCTGCTCATATAGCTAAAAACTGAAAAACAATCATGGGGCGGAACCAGTGGAAAAACTCTGGCAACATGAATAAACAGAATGGTGCAACTCCCCCCCAGAAATGACAAACCATCCAATCCAGACAATCCCATCGACAAACAGATAGCAACAAACAGATAGGAGATGTCTGAAATTAAATTTAGAATCTGTATTGCAAACACGATTAATAAAATGGGAACAAAGGT
Organism: Arctocebus calabarensis; assembly: GCA_963573935.1. Lineage (NCBI taxonomy): Eukaryota > Metazoa > Chordata > Mammalia > Primates > Lorisidae > Arctocebus > Arctocebus calabarensis. The sequence goes on from CAUYON010103497.1 coordinate 7,527, forward strand.
GGAGGTAGAGATTATAGGATTAATTCTGAAGATGTCTCAAGAATTCAACCAATTCAAAGACAAAATGACCAAAGATCTCGACACATTGAGACAAGAAGTTCCAACCCTCAAAGATATGAGAAATACAGTGGAAGCCCTCAGCAACAGAAGAGAGCAAGCAGAAGAAAGGATTTCTGACACCGAAGACAGAGACTTTGAATGCTCCCAAATACTCAAAGAGATAGAGAAATGGAAGGCAAAAATGGATCGTTCTCTCAGAGAGCTTTGTGATAACTCCAAGAAAACCAATATTCATCTTATAGGGATACCTAAAAATGACGAACTGGCTTCACGTGCCACAGAGTTCCTTCTTCTTGAGATTATGAAAGAGAATTTTTCAGACATACCTAGAGACTCTGAAATTCCCATAGCAGATAGTTTCAGAAACCCAGCATGACTTAACCCGAATAAGACATCCCCCAGGCACATTGTAGTTAATTTCACTAAAGTTAACATGAAGGACAGGATTCTAAAAGCAGCCAGATGCAAAAAATCCATTACATACAAGGGGAAGAATATTAGAATAACTGCAGATCTCTCTGCTCAAACATTTCAAGCCAGAAGGGCGTGGACTTTGACCATCAACCTCCTAAAACAAAATAACTTCCACCCCAGGATCCTCTATCCAGCCAAACTGAGTTTCATTTACAATGGAGAAATTAAATACTTTAATGACATCCATATGTTGAAGAAATTTGCTATAACCAAAACAGCTCCACAGGATATCCTCAGACCTATCCTCCATAATGACCAGCACAAACCCCTACCATAAAAGTAAACTCAAGCAGAAACTTTGAACCACATACTAAACTCTACAATGGCGAAAGGTCCCACAATACCTACTCCACAACTGAGTAGCATATCTTTAGTTTCTAAAAATGTGAATGGTTTAAACTGCCCTCTAAAGAGGCACAGGTTGGCTGACTGGATACAAAAACTTAAACCGGATATCTGCTGCATACAAGAATCACACCTTATCTTAAAAGATAAATCTGGACTCAAGGTGAAGGGATCAACATCCATATTTCAGGCAAATGGAAAACAGAAAAAAGCTGATGTTGCAATCTTATTCACAGATACAATAGGCTTTAAACCAACCAAAGTGAGTAAGATGAGGATGGACATTTTATATTTGTTAAAGATAATACACAAAATGATGAGCTTTCAATTATTAATATTTATGCACCCAATCACAATGTGCCTCAATTTATAAAAGAAACTCTAACAGACAGGAGCAACTTAATCTCCTCCACAACCATAGTTGTCGGAGACTTTAACACCCCTCTAACAGTATTGGACATATCCTCCAAAATGACGCTAAACAAAGAAATCATAGATTTAAATTTAACCATCCAACATTTGGACTTAACAGACATTTACAGAACATTTCATCCCAATAAAGCGGAATACACATTCTTCTCATCAGCCCATGGATCATACTCCAAAATCGACCACATCTTAGGTCACAAGTCTAACTTCAGCAAATTAAAAAAAATAGAAATTATCCCTTGCATCTTCTCAGACCATCATGGAATAAAGGTTGAACTCAACAACAACAAGAATCTGCATACTCAAACAAAAACATGGAAGCTTAACAACCTCATGCTGAAGGATATGTGGGTCATAGACGAGATTAAACAGAAACTTTCTAAATTTATGGAACAAAATGACAATGAAGACACAAATTATCAGAACCTATGGGATACGGCAAAGGCAGTCTTTAGAGGGAAATTTATAGCACTGCACATTCCTCAAGAAAACAGAAAGAGAGGAAGTTAACAACTTAATGGGACACTTAAACAATTGGAAAAGGAAGAACATTCCAATCCCAAACCTAGCAGAAGAAAATAGATAACCAAAATTAGAGCAGCATTAATTGAAATTGAAAATAAACGAATTATAGAACAGATCCATAAATCAAAAAGTTGGTCTTTTGAAAAGGTCAACAAAATAGATATACCCTTAACTAACCTAATAAGGAAAAAAAGAGTAAAATCTCTAATCTCATCAATCAGAAATGATAAAGATGAAATAACAACAGACTCCTCAGAAATTCAAAAATCCTCAATGAATATTACAAGAAACTTTACTCTCAGAAATATGATAATCTGAAAGAAATTGACCAATACTTGGAAGCACATCACCTTCTAAGACTTAGCCAGAATGAAATGGAAAAGTTGAACAGGCTGATATCAAGATCAGAAATAGCATCAATTATACAAAAACTCCCTAAAAAGGAAAGCCCTGGACCAGACGGCTTCATGTCAGAATTCTACTAAACCTTTAAAGAAGAACTAGTACCTATATGACTAAACCTCTTCCAAAATATTGAAAAAGACAGAATACTACCCAACACATTTTATGAAGCAGACATCACCTTGATCCCCAAACCAGGAAAACACCCAACAAGAAAAGAAAATTATAGACCAATATCACTAATGAATATTGATGCAAAAATATTTAATAAGATCCTAGCAAACAGAATTCAGCAATTCATCAAACAAATTATACATCATGACCAAGTAGGCTTTATCCCAGGACCTCAAGGCTGGTTCAATATACATAAATCAATTAATGTAATCCAGCACATAAACAAATTAAAAAATAAAGACCACATAATTCTCTCAATTGATGCAGAAAAAGTCTTTGACAATATCCAGTATCCATTCATGATCAGAACACTAAAGAAAATGGGAATAGAGGAGACGTTTCTCAAACTGATAGAGACCATCAACAGCAAACCCACAGCCAATATTGTATTGAATGTAGTCAAATTGAAATCATTCCCACTTAGATCAGGAACCAGGCAAATTTGCCCATTGTCTCCATTGCTCTTTAACATTGTAATGGAAGTTTTATCCATTCCAATTAGGGAAGAAAAAGCAATAAAGGGTATCCACATAGGATCAGAAGAGATCAAACTTTCACTCTTTGCAGATGATACGATTGTATATCTGGAAAATACCAGGGATTCTACTATAAAACTTTTAGAAGTGATCAAGGAATACGAGAAGATATCAGGCTACAAAATCAACACTCATAAATCAGTAGCCTTTATATACACTAATAACAACCAAGCCGAAAAAATATTCAAAGATTCCATTCCTTTCACAGTAGCGCCAAAGAAGATGAAATATTTGGGAATCTACCTAACAAAGGAAGTGAAAGATCTCTATAAAGAGAACTATGAAACTCTAAGAAAAGAAATCGCTGAACATGTCAACAAATGGAAAAACATACCATGCTCATGGTTGGGAAGAATCAATATCGTTAAAATGTCCATACTTCCCAAAGCAATATACAATTTTAATGCAATACCTATTAAAGCT
>CAUYON010103501.1:0-23204 GCA_963573935.1 Arctocebus calabarensis
CTGAGGGATTCTACTTTGTTTTTCAGATCTTTGAGGGCTGCAATTTCTTGCCTCAATGTGTCCAAATCTTTGGTCATTTGGTCTTTGAATTCCTTGACTTCTTGAGACAATTTTTGAAATGCACCCAGAATTTCTAAATCCATCTTTTCCTCAATTTTATTGATCTTGTTTGCAATCCAAATTCTGAATTCAATTTCTGACATTTCAGCCATCTGTTTATGCATAAGGTCCTCCCTTGTGTCCACCAGATTATTTCTTGCAGGGGTTGACCTAGTCTGGTTGTTCATATTTCCAGAGCTTTTCCGTTGATTTCGCCCCATGATTAATTTTACACCATTTGGCTAAATGAGTAGATAAGGACAATTTGGGCTGGGAGTTCTAGGAGTAGTGATTGACTAGTTCTTTGCTTAAAAGCTTGGGCTGCCGTCTGTACCTTTTCCCCTAGAGTTTTCCACTGCTTGCAAAACTGGGGACCTTCTTGATGTGGTGGGGTTAAGTTGCTCTGTCTTATTTTCAGCTGGCCTTTGTCTTACCCTAGAGAATCTGTTACTCTGGATTGAAATCTGAGCTGTGAAGGAATACCAGAGTTAAGTCACTGCACCCCCCACAGGCAACAATTGAAAAAGCCAAATCAAACCTTCCCACTACCACACACCCATGATACCACTTTGGAAAGTCCTTGGGTGATTAGTCCAACTGAAGAGGTTCTAATGAATTATCCTAGCCAGCACCAATCTCAAAAGGGAAAGTTAAAAAAGTCTCTGGCAACTAGATAGCAGGGATCTGCTGGAAGCTCTTGTATAATTCACTTTGATGCTCTGTGAGCTCAGGAGGGTGCCCCCCCAGCCAATAAATTAGTCCGGGAAGGTTGATGCCTCCTTCCCAACCTTGCCCCTCTGTCACACCCAGTCTGTGGTAAGAGTTGTGATCAGTTTCTTCCAATGAGCAGATGCTCCAGAGGTTTGTGCCTGCCTGGGTCACAGTGAGGTCTGTGGCTCCACAACCAGTCCGCTACTCCCTGTCACTGTTTGTCAGGGGGAGGTGAGGCCTGACCACCTGGGTACTTAACAGGGGCTGGGGAGTTTCACTCAGTTCCAGCCTTGTCCCTGATTGATGTTGCTGCTGGAACAGAACAAGTTCGCAGAACTTATTTCTGTCAAGGCTATTTTCTCTGATCAGACTGGGGCTGCAAATGGGTTTTACTCAGTCTGTGAGTTCTAGCCGTTTGTCTCAGCTTTCATCCCCTGAGGGCCAGATTAAGCAAAGCAGCCCCTCTGTGAATATTCTCCCACAACAATTCCACAACACTTGGAAAGGAAAATCAAACCTTCCCACTACCACACACCTAGTGTACAATGTTGGAAAGTCCTCGGGTGATTGGCCCAGTTAAAGAGGTACCCAATCAATTGTCCCAGTGAGTATCAACCTCAAATCAAAGAGTTGAAAAGTCTCTGGCGTCTAGACAGCTGAAGTGTGCTTGCAGCTTTAGTATAACTCACTCCAGTGTTCTGTGAGCTCAGGAGGGCCCCCCCAAGCCAGTAAATTAGCCTGGGAAGGTTGATGCCTCTTTTTCCGCCTTGCCCCTCTTTCGCACCCAGTCTCTGGTAACCCTGCAGGGCTGTGGTCTAGTTCCCTCCAATGAGCAGATGCTCTAGAGGTTTGAGCCTGCCTAGGTCACATGGGGCTCTGTGGCTCCTCAGCCAGTCCACCGGTTGTGTCGGTGTTGGCAGTGGGGGAGGTGAGCCCTAACAACCTGGGTACTTGATGGGGGCTGGGGTGATTCACTCAGTTCCAGCCCCATCCCTGATTGATGTAAAGTAGATGAAAAAGTTGATAGAACAGAACAAGTTCACAGAATTTCTGCCCTGTGGAGGAGATGCTGGGCTGCTAATAGTCCTGAGCTTCAGTCCTTTGTTTCAGCTGTCATCCCCTGAGGGCCAGGTGTGGCCAAAATTTAGCAAAGCTTTGGTCCGCTTTTCGGCCAGCCGCTTTTGACTTACTCTCTCACCACTCCCAAGCTGGGAGAACAGCACAGACCAGTGGCAACCCATGCTCTGTCCATACCCCTCAAGAAAGTGTTCAAGAATCTGGACTCCATGGGGGACAGAACTGCAGACCTCAGGGTGAGAGTGGAGGGGAGTGCCGGGAGTTCCAACTTGCCGGTAGAGAATATATACAGTTTTATACAGCTTTATGCCTGCAGGAGAGTGCTATGGCACCCTAGTAGGGGAAGGAGGTCTGGTTTTTAGAGGGTCTCTCCCATGGGATAAAGTGGGAGGACATCTGAACTCTGCTCGCTTGTTTGTATGGAGGTATGGGTATACTGTGAGCTGTTCTCTTGGGGGAGGGGACTCCCATCTGCTTGGTGATGTGCTCTGTACCTTTTATTTGTATCCTTGGGGCACAGGTCACTCCAGCAGGGTTGATGTGCATTCCTCGACCTTGTCTCTTGGCTCAGCTCCAAACCATTGGGTTTCTCACTAAATTTCTGTCCTTTAATTCTCCTTCCGGACAGGAACATCTGCAGAAAGCTGGCTACAGACCACCATCTTGGCTCTGTTATGTGACTTTTTATTACTTAGTTGTGGGAGTATTTCTGAGTATTATATTTTATAGCAAAAATAGTCAAAAAACTAAAATAAAATAGGACAGAATCTCATAGACATGATCTATCAATGAGGCTACCAGTTTTGTGAATTCACAGTGATTGGAATTTTTAAGATATTCCATTTTTTGGATATTTTTAATATGAATTAATTATATTTTCCCAAGGATAAGCAGATATAAAATGTAAAAACCAACATAGGGAAAAAAATAAGTCAAGAAAATGTCAAGAAAAGAGAAAAAAAAACATAGAAAGTTGAAATTATTATAAGTTAAAACAAATTTCAATATATTACAGGTTTATGTATAAATATGAACTGGAGGTTCAGGTTAAAAGTAAAGATTACCTATTTGTATCAAAATTATAACTACATTATTATACACATTTTACAAAGGACCTAATTAAGATGTAAACACCTTAAAAAGAAAAATAAATTGAAATATGTAAATGTATATACATGCACATATAAGTATATTTATGTATAAATATAAATATGTTTATATTTTTGTGTATATATATATATCAATAAAATGTCTCCCTCAAGGCCCCTGTTTGGCTATATCATGCAAAATACTATGGTTTACAGACGAAGTTTGCCACTACATTAGGATTTTGATTTGTCAGAGTAATATAACAATTGTGAATTTGAATATATCAAATTTTATAGATTGAAAATATATCAAATAAGAATTTACAGAAATGAAAATAAATTAATAAACTGACAATTAAAATTCAAATGTTAACATTAATAATCATTGATCAAGAAGAAAAAATGAATGGTAAGAATAAGGAGGATGTGACCAAAACCATTCAAAGCTTGACTGAATAGATATATCAATAACATTGAACAAGTGGACAACACAGGCTAATTTCAAACTTTGTTGAAACTAATCCAAATGGTCTTAATATGTATCCTGATTTATATTAAAAAATCTGGCATGCTTTCTGATGCCAATACAATTGGTTTAAAAAAAGTTATGAAATAAAACTGAGATTAAATTAAAAAATAAAATACTATATAGAAATATGTAAGTAAATTTATAAATAATGCCTAAAAAAAGAAGACATAGTGGATATTTAAAATACTTAGAGAAGACAATAATGAAAGATAGGTACATGTTGAAATTTGTGGAACAAATAAACAAGAAATTATTGAAACAAAAAACAGCTTTAAATGTTTATATCACAAGTAAAAGAGGCTAACATCAACAACCCCCAAACTAGACAAATAACCACAGAATAAACCCAAAGAAAGGAATATTATTATGAGGGAAGAAATGAATTAATAACACATAAAAATGAAGACATATCTGAAAGAATTCATAAAGCCAACAATGAATTCATTAACGTGACTAACAAAATCGACAAAACTCTGCTTATAGTGACCAAGAGTAAGGTGAAAACACAAGTAAGTGTTAGCTTTCACAGAGCCATAAAAAGAGGTATTAAAAAATTAAGAGGAAAATATTATTAGCAATTCTATACCAGTTTATTTGAAAACTCACATGTAATTTAAAAAATATATAATATGAATAACACATATTTTCCTATTGTAAATTAAATAAATATTATTAAAACCATTAAAATATTGTAAGGTTAAGAATTTTTCTAAAGGAAAATTATCAGATCCAGATAATTTCACAGGAAGTATTTTTGTCTTAGTTGGAATTCCCCAGAAGCTGACCTTGAACCCAGGATTTGAGTGAAACAGATTTCTTTGGGAAGAAGCAATACCAAGAATCTCTGACAAGGGTAGTAAAGGGAGGCAGGAAAGAAAAGGAATTCAACAAAAGGTATGTTAACAAGCACTTTGCTTGTGAACTACTGATCTGGATCCCAGGAGGAACCTCCAAATGAAGATATAGTCAAGACCTCAAATTTTGCCACCTCTTTCTCAGAGAAAGGAACCTGTGATATTTCTACTTTTATTCTCACCTGGTTTTGGTTGAAGGTTGTTCCCAAGGACATTTACTCCCCTCCCCTCCCCTCCTTCCCCCTCCCCTTCCCTTCCTTTCCCTTCCCTTCCCTTTTCTTATCTATCTCTCTACTCTCTCTATGCCTGCCCCATCTCTCTCTTTCTCTTCAGAGTCTCACATTGTTGACTAGGCTAGAGTGCCATGGTGTCAGCCTACCTCATAGCAACCTCAAACTCCTGGGCTCATGGGCTACAAGTGCCTGCCACAATGCCCAATTAATTTTTGTCTCTTAGGAAGTGGGTGTACTGGCTTCCAACAGCCAGAGAAAGCCTTGAGGAAACACTGTGACAAGTGTTTGCAATAAAAACAAACCATTTATGTGTCTAGGTCTGTGCCTGCTGAGGATAGAGTATAGCTACCACCTATTATAACTGACAAATGCATAAGGAGCAGATGCATTACCCCAACATATGCAATATCCCCCAAAAGAAGGAAAATTTCTGGCAAGTGCATTCTTAAGCTAGCAGCAAAAAAATCCCCAATTAAATGTTAGTAAATTATGTCTGATAGTTTACTATTAAGTTGGGTTTACCACAGAAATGCATTCTTGATTTAATAGTAGACAGTCTATTAAGATAGTTTATTATATAAACAGACTGAGAAGAAAATAATCATAAGAACATTTCTATAGATAAAATGTAATATCTATACTTATTCTGGAATGACCATCAGAGTTGTCATCATATGAGGTCTGACAAGTTCATGAACTTACTACTGTGCCCTTATTTTGCAGCACTGTACAAACAACTTGGTAAGCTTTCATAACCTTGGTGTGTCAGTGTCTCACATCTGCGTTCATGTCAATGTGTGGTGGTGTTTGGCTCTGTGGCATTCATTAATTGTTGTTGCATGTTTTAGAGTTCATACAATAGCTTTGGTGGTCATTACAGAAAAAGAGGGGCCCCTGAGCTTGGATTAACCATTGGCATCAGTGCACTGATTACAAAGGGCAATGAGATATGGAGCCCTTTTTCTAGGATGAGTTTACTTAATTGTCAGCACTTGCATATGATTTTTAAAAGTTTCATTAAGTAAGAAATGTACTGGAACTTCTTTAACTTCATAAAAAGAAGCAATAAGGGCAGAAAAAACTAGAGAAAATTCTCTAACACATAGATAAATATTTTAAGACATTTTCTCCAAAATTAAGAATAAGTCAATGATGCCCATTATCATCATTGGCAGTCAACATTATGTTAGCTATCTGAGGTGGCGCCTGTGGCTCAAGGAGTAGGGCACTGGCCCCATATACCGGAGGTGGTGGGTTCAAACCCAGCTCCAGCCAAAAGAAAAAAAAAATGTTAGCTATCTGAGCCCATCAAAATGAGGTAAGAAAAAATAAATTACAAGACATCAGAATTAGAAAGGTATAAACAAAAAATTATTTTATATGATATGTTTGTTTATATAGAAAACCAAGAAACATTTTCAGACAAATTATTAGTAATAATAAGAGAGTTCATCAATGTGTCTGAGACTGTAAGATCAATACACACAATCAATTGCATTTCTATATAGCTGCATCATTCAGAAAATTTAATTACAGAAAATCCTTCCCTTTATAGTAGCATCCAAATATACAAAGTATCTGCCCACAAAAAAAAATTAATAGTGGGCAAGACTTCTGGAGTAAATAGTAAAAAAAGGTTCAAAATAAAAGGAGAGATACATAATGTCTGTTGATAACCTATATACATTGTGATCAGTCTTTTTGTATTGATATATGAGTCAGCACAATTGCAATTAAAACCTCAATAGAATTTTAGTGGAATTGATAAGTTGATTCCAAAATTGTATGGCAAAGCAAGTAACACTTTCTTAAAGAACGTGTGGAGAAAATTAGACCTTCCAGGGTATCAAGATACAGTATACAATTAAACTAAGACAGAGTAGTGTTAGATTAAAGAATAAATTATTTAATAAATAGAGTAGAAAAATTTGTCTTTCATAATAAATGCCTATGCAATATAATGTACTATATAGAGGGATGAATATAATGTGCATTATAAATAATATATATTGTTATATTATCTACTGTATCTCTTTATCTCACACTATAAAATATCATCTCTGAGTGGAATAAATACTAAACATAAAAGGAAAAATTTAAATTATTCAGAAGAAAATATAGAATAATATCTCTTTGAGATTAAGTATAGGAAATTATTAAAAAGAGTAGTAACATAAAGGAAATTATTAATGAACTTGAATAAATTGAATTGAAAAATCTCCATTCATCAAGAGACACCATACTAGTAAGTTTTGGCTACCATAGGATGATAGCATAGAGTGGGTGACATAAATAACAAATTTTATTTTCTCATAGTTCTGAAGGCTGGACATTCGAGACAAGGGTTTCTGGTGAGGCCTCTTTAGTTTTGGGGTAGCTCCTTCTTGCTGTGTCCTCACATGTCTTCCTCTGTGCCTACATTTGGAGAAAAAGTGAGTGCTGATATTTCTTTCTCTTCTTATAAGGATGTAAGTCCTATTGGATTAGGATCTCATTTTTAGGACCTCATTAAACTTTCACTATATCCCTAATGGCTCTATTTCCAAGTATAGTCACATATGAGGGGTGGTTAGGGCTGCAAAATATGAATTTGGTGGGGGACAACTTAGTCCATAAAATACATGTAGAAATACTAACTTTAAAAAATAAACAGAATTTGGCAGCACCTGTGGCTCAGCGAGTAGGGCGCCAGCCCCATATACTGAGGGTAGCGGGTTCAAACCCGGCCCTGGAGAACTGCAAAACAAAAAAAACAGCCAGGCATTGTGGTGGGCGACTGTAGTCCCAGCTACTCGGAAGACTGAGGCAAGAGAATCACTTAAACCCAGGAGTTGGAGGTTGCTGTGAGCTGTGTGACTCCAGGGCACTCTACCAAGGGCGATAAAGTGAGACTCTGTCTCTACAAAAAATAAATAAATAAATAAACAAACAGAAGATACATAGTAGAAAAGAAAATAGATTTGCAATACACATCATTGACAAAAAAATCAAACTTGGACCTTATATAAATAACTCATAAATCATTAAGAAGAGAGAAATAAAATGATAGAAATTAGGCAAGTGACTTTAAAAGGCATTCACAAAAGAAAAGCAAATGGACAGTTAGCTTATTAAAATATTCTCAATTCTGGGCGGTGCCTGTGGCTCAAAGGAGTAGGGCACCGGCCCCATATACCGGAGGTGGCCAGTTCAAATCCAGCCCTGGCAAAAAAAATAAAAATATTCTCAATTCTGGCTTGGTGCCCATAGCTCAGTGTTTAGGGAGCTGGCCACATACCCCAGAGATGGCATGTTGTAACCCGGCCAGGGCCTGCTAAACAACAATGACAACTACAACAACAACAATAACAACAACAAAAATAGCCAGCATTGTGGCAGGCACCTGTAGTCCCAGTTACTTGGGAGGCTGAGGCTTAAGCTAAGAGTTTGAGGTTGCTGTGAACTGTGACACCATGGCACTCTACCAACAATGACATAGACTCTGTCTCAAAAAATAAAATAATCTCAATTCTATTAGAACCTAGAGAGATGTAAATTAAGCCAGCATATATAGTACATCTATGTAATTTATAAAGATTAAAAGCTTGACAGTAACAAATATTGGAAGAAATGTGAGCAACAGCAAAAACACTAGTGTAACAGTGGGCTTTCATCTGGTAAAGTTGAAATTGTACACATCTTTCATGAGGGTCAGCATATATGTGTCTCCATAATTGTAACAGAATAAAATATAAAATGTCTCATGTATTCACCAATAGAAAGGAAACAAATTGCAGCATACTTTTGCAATAGATGATAGACAACAGTGAAAAACTAAGTTACTTGAAGTACAAAATGTCCTGTTGAGAATACAGAACAAATCACATAAAGTTGTATGTAATGCAATACCATTTATAAAAAGGTCAAACACTAAGTTAAGTTTTGTTTAGTGTACTGTGTTTGTGTGTATGTGTGTCTTTTTGTTTGTGGGTTAGTTAAAACTATAAAGACAGATCTAAACATCTAAATGTCTTTCTTTCCTAAACGGCCCTTGGTGATTCTTAGAGACTAGTTGATAAACTTCAGAATGAATCTGAGACCTTGTTTGTGTATGTACCAGAAAATAAGCGAATCCATTAAGAATGATGGGGTATGTCTGAGGGACTTAATAATGTGCTCAAAATTATTCCAACTGCCAAATATAGAAAAATTTCTATTCCTGTGTAACAAATCACCACAGATTAAAAAACTTAAAATAGCATCCACTGACTAGTTTTGCAGGACAGAAGTATAAGCTCATTTGGGGTCAAGCTCAGGGTTTCAAATTCAGGTGTTGCCTAGTCTACATTTAGAGAATCTACACAGAATCCATTTCTAAGATCATTCATCTTGTTGGCAGAATCCACTTCTTTGCAACTGTCTTCTCACCAGCCACTGGTGGGGATTGCTCTAAACTCCTAGAAACCACCCGCATTCCTTCTACTTTCTGAGCCAGCACAAGAGAATTTATCACATCAAATCCTTCTCACGTTTTGAATCTTTCTTTTGGAAAGAGTGTCACCAAGAGTGGGAAAAATTCAGATCTGTGCTTCCTGAGAAGTTCACCTGATATGGAGCACTGAGAGGCCTAGGCCGTCACTCCTTCTGTGTCCAAGCCAGCAGCAAATCACCAGCAGGAAATCCTGAGCAATCTTCAGACAAACCTTAGCTGAGGGTGTCCCACAGTGTAACTGGAATGGCACCCCAACCATGTTGAGCATATTAAAGACAAAGACAGAGTGAGGAATGGGTTCGTATTAAAGAAGACAAAGGAAGCAAGACAAACAAATGCCATGTGGTCCCATTTCAGATCTTGCGGTGGCTCTCAACCTTCCTAATGCCAGACCTTTTAATACAGTTCCTTATGTAGTGGTGACCCCCTACAATAAAATCATGTTTGTTGCTTCATAGCAACAAAATTTTAACTTAATTTCAAATGACATAGGAAGAAAAAATATATATGCATATACACACAGAAAGATTGGAACAGAGAGCTTGAAAATGATAAAAATATTCTTTTTAGGCTTCTTGTAACTTTCACTGAGTTTTACATTTCATCAAAATAACAATTTGTAAAAACTTAAAAGGAAAAATTAGAAGGAAATATCAAAAAATATAGGACAGTGGCTAAACCGGGGGGAGTCAAATGGATGCAATGAAGGAAATTTGGAATTGTTCTAGATATTGATAACACTTTCAATTCTAATATGAATGCAGTAGATGAGCTAATATAAGGGGGGTAGGGAATGAGGAAGTAGGGAGAGGGGAAGAAAGAGGGGGATGGGATCATGGTGTATAGCACACCTCTTGAGAGCAGGACATGACTATAAGAGGGACTTTATTTAACAAATGCAATCAGTGTAACCTAATTTTTGTACCCTCAATGAATCTCAAACAATAAAAAATAAAATAAAATAAAATTGTATACTAACTACATAAGGTTTATTCTTTTGTTTTACATCTAAATCATTAATCTTTTATATGTATCAAAATATTTCATAATTTAAATTATAGCAAAGAAAAAGAAAAAGGAAGGAAGAAAGAAAAGAAGATAGGAAGGAAAGGAATGAAGGAAGGAAGAAAGGAAGATACAAAGGGAGGGAAAAAAGAAAGTGAAAAAAGGCAGGCAGGTATGTGTCCTTGGCCTCTTTCAAGAGCCACTTGAGTTACTTCTATTCATACAAAATAGTGGTGTTTCTCAAAGTGTTCTTCAGACACTGTGCTGGTTAATTTTATGTGTCAAGCTCACTGGGCTATCAGGTGCCCACACATTGTGTCAAACAATATTCTGAGTATGTCTGTGAAGGTATTTCTGGATGAGATTAACACTTGAATCAGTAGACTAAGTAAAGTGAATTGCCCTTCTTAATATGGATGGACTTCATTCAATCAGTTGAAGGCATAAACAGAACAAAAAAGCTGATGCTCCTGCAAGTAAGAGGAAACTTCTACCTGATTACGACTGAGCTGTGATATCAGTTTTGGGTGTGTGTGTGTGTGTGTCTCCTGTCTTCTGACTTCAACTGATATTTTGGTTCTTCCTGGGCCAACTATCTGCTCGTTTTCAGACTAGAACAACTAACAGCTCTCCTGATTCTCAGGCCTTTGCACTTGGACTGCAACTACATTATCAACTGTCTTGGGTCTCTGGTTTGTCCCAGAGTTTGAAGGTCTTAAAAATTATCAGGCTCCACAGTCATGAGTCAATTCCTTGCATTTCTTAAAACAAATCTCTCTTAATTTTCCTTCTATATATACATGCATTTATATGCATATATATAATAGATACATAGATATGCGTGCAAATATGTGTGTGTATAATCTTCTATAGACTTTTTCTATGAAGAATTCTAATAGAGACCCCCATATTTAAAAATCACTAGATATGCTTATTATAATGAGATTTTCGAACTTCACTGCAGATCTGCTGAGTCTAAAATTCTGCGATTGGTTGTGAGAATGCATTTTTTTTTTGAGACAGAGTGTCATTTTGTGTTCCTTTGTAGAATGCCATGTCATTGTAGCTCACAGCAACCTCAAACTCTTGGGCTCAAGTGATCTCCTTGCCTCAGCTTCCCAAGTAGTGGGACTATAGGCACCCACCAATAAATGCCTGTCTATTTATTTTTAGAGTTGGAGGTTTCACTCTTGCTCAGGCTGATCTTAAAATCGTGAGCTCAGGCAATCCACCTGCCTTGGCCTCCCAGAGTGCCAGGATTACAGGCGTGAGCCACTGTGCCGGTCTGTTAGAATTCATTTAAATAAGCTCCTCCCTGAGTACCAAAATTTGAAAGCATCACACATTGGCATCTGCCAGAGTGTGTATTTGTACCTAATCCTATGTCCAATGTTAAGTATCTGTTGAGATAAGATGGCTTTATGGTTTATGCAGCATCTACCTCATTTGTTAAAGATAAAGCATAAGATACCACTTCTTCATGGCTGCCTATCCTAGTCTAGCTGACAGCTTTCCCTTTGCCAGACTTAAGTTGATGCTCTAGGAGGGAGTTTTTGATCCAAAGCCTTCCTCCCAGTGCTTTGCTTCTCTTAAAAGAAAGTCCTAATATATTAAGTCACCATTCCACAGTCTCAGCCCTTAGGGAGAAATAAATAAATGAAAAACCTTCACTGGTGCTAAATCCAGTGATAATATTTAGTACTTATCCTCATCTTTCTTGAAGTTTGCAGCATTTGACATTTTTGCCCCCTCTTCCTTTTTTGAAAACATCTTCAGAACAGTGCAGTCCATTATTTCTCTTTTTCTTAAGGCCACTTCTCTTTCCCTTCTGCTACAGCACATCATCCTCTCCCTGATCTAACCATGTAAGAGCTTCACAATTTCTAAGCAGAAGCTTTATCTCTTCTTGCTTCTGTTTCCCAGAAATCTAATTTATACATATAGCTGTGATAATTACCGAAAGACCAATAATTTCTACTTTCCTTAAGTTCCAGACATATGCATGCAAATGTGTATTTGATATCTTCATTAGATATTTAAAATTCAAAGACATTTAAAACTTATCAAAAGACAAAACTCATTACCTAAAGTTTCCACATACTCTAATACAATGCTTATGTCTCCCCCACTATTTCTTATCTTGGGAGATGACACTAAAGTTGATTGATTTGTAGAAAATAAAAACTTGACAGTCACCCTTTATAACTTTCCCTCACATAATATAGTCACTAAATCAAGAAATATGTATTTTATCTCCGACAGATCTTGCCTCCATTCCCTTAACTTTTCCTTAAGCTCACGCCCTTTCTCTAATAAAAATTATCTCCTACCTTGACTATTGCAAAAAACTAAAATCTCTCAACTTCTCACCTCTCTTCTTCTAAAAGATTCATTGTACTTCTTTTCTAAACCCAAATAAGATTATTTTTTGCTTCTTTTTTTCACCACATGCACACAGCCCACATGGTTTTCTATTGCTTTTATTATTAACAACCAAAATCTTCACTATGATATAAGTGAGTATGTGTGCTGTGGGCCGCATGGACTTTGTACTGTTTCCATAGATCTTCCTGGCCTTTCTTAAACATTCCTAGCTGTCTCCCACCTCAGAATCTTCTCACTTGCTGTTCTCTTTCCTGGAACACTTTTCTCTCATATAATTACACTGTTCACGCTCCTTGATATCCATTTGTTTGTCCAAATATCACCTCAAAGAAGACTGCCCTGACCACATCAACTAAAATTACTTTCACTTCCTCACTCTGTCTTCCTTTTCTGCTTAACCTTTTTTCATAGCAGTTATCACTACCACAAATCGAATTATATCTTTGTCTATACTTCTTTTTCTTACAACTTTCATGAACTCTCAGATAAGGTCATTTCCTGCTATTACATATTCATAATGAAATGGAATGTCTTTAATAGTAATTGGCACTCTTGAAATGTTTACATGTATTTGCAATCATTGGGTAATTGTTTCATCAAGAATACAGAATATCTATCAGGGGAAGTCTGTCAGGTTTTATTCCTCATAAATATATATGACTAGCATGTTATAAATTGCACAATATGGTCTCAATAAATAGTCTTTGAATGAGTTCATACAACTGAGAATAAATGAACATCATTCAAGTTCTGCTTGTCTCTGGCTTCTTTCCTCAGGTCAAAAGCAACCTTAATCTTCATTTCCCTGTCACCATTTTAGCCATGGTGGAGTAAAACTGAGATATGAAGATCAATGAATGTGTGGACACTGCATGATATTGATAACTGGGGTTTATGACAAATATATCAAGACACCTAATTCATAATAAGCACATAAAAAAACAAAAACTCCATTACTAGGAATCTTCTCAGAAGAAAAAAAAAAGATTGTATCATTAGGGCATTTGCACTAGAATGTTTATTGTAAATCAATTCACAATAGTCAAGACGTGGAAAAACTCAAGTGCCCATCAATCCATAAATGATTAATAAACTGTGGTATATGTAAACCATGGAATGCTACTCAGCCATAAGAAAGATGGAGACTTTACATCTTTTGTATTTACTTTGAAGGAGTTGAAGCACATTGTTTTTAGTTAAGTATCCCAAGAATGGAAAAGCAAGTATCCAATGTACTCAATACTAATATGAAACCAACAGTTAAACAACTACATGCCCACACGAGAGAAAAACACGATTAAATTTGAGTAGGGAGTAGGGGAGTGGAGGGAGGGGGATTGGTGAGCTCTCACTTAATGAGAACAGTGTAAAGTGTGCTCACCCCCTGGGTGAAGGGCTCAACTACAACTTGAAATGCAAGCAATGTAACCTAATTGTTTCTACCCTCATATTAATCTGAAAGAAAAAAACAGAAAATACATAGAAAACAAATTTTGTAGCAAAATTTTTACAAGTCATGATCTCCAGTAAATACTGCTTATCTACTGTCAGAAGTATCATTCTCAAAATTTTTGCAACTATCACCCTTTGGAAACCTTTAAAAAGGTACAATGATTTTCTGCTGGCCTCAGATAGGCAGGATCTTGGCAGTAATATGCCTCGTGTGGTAGGCATGACGTAAAGAACTGGGAATATGCAGCTGAAAATGCCCGTGTCACAAGGAAAGGCACAGTCCTATGTATTAGCACTGTTACCAGGCATAGCTCAAGTGCTAGTTGCTGCTACTATTATCAGAAAAGTATCTCAGGATCACAGCCAAGGATGAAGGGGACAGGTGGCATCTGAAAAATTGTTCTTTTACAGCTGGATTTCCACAGTCCAGGTTCATACCTGCAGACTTTGAATGAGCACTGGAAAGAGCAATCCAGGTATGTGAGTGGTTTTAGTAGGTAGATAAACCATATATCTGTAACCAAAGACAAAGGCAAAACTTACTAATTTAATTCTTGGTTCCCAGGGGATGTGGCCATTCATTTTTGAGTATTCTAACCCTTGGAAGGGAGCAAATAAAAAGAAAGAGAAATGGAACAAATCTAATAAATGTTGGGTTTTCATCATGTCCAAGTATATTCATGCATTGTCTCTCTTAATCCTTAGAGTAGGTTTTCAAGATGTAGTAGAAAATTGGCAGGCTATAATCACTTGGAAACATCTGGAAAATAAGAAAAATTTCCAGATGTTTTCATATTACCTCTTTTATCCTCCCCTTGAAAACCAATGGGATGAGTAATTAAGGAATTTTCCAAATCATCTCAAAAGCTCATTTTATAGAAGAGGAGAAGCAGCTAATTTTAAGAATGGATCAAATATTTCCTAACAGTTCCATAGGTATTATGGTGGGCAGAATAATCGCACCCCAAAGACCCAAAATGTCCAAGTCCTAGTTCTTAAAATCTGTAACATATTATGTTATATGACAAAGGGTAATTAGTGGAGCAAGTGAAATTAAGGTTGCTAGTCAGCTAACTTTAATGTAGGGAGATTATCCTAGATTACCAAAATGAGCCTGATGAGATTACAAAAGTCTTTTGATGGAAAAGAGGGAGGCAGAAAGGTCTATGTCAGAGTGACATTCTGTAAGGAGGACTATTGGATGTTGGTGGCTTTGAAAATGGGCATGGGCTCTCAGTTAAGTGTGGACAGCCTCCAGCCTCTGAGAAGGCCAGAGAACAGATTCCCCCTTAGAGTATCCAGGAAGCAACACAGCCTATTCCTTCTTTGATTTAAGCCCACTGAGCCTCTTTTTGGAATTCTGATCTGCAGAACTGTAACATAATGTGTGATTTTTGAGACCCTACATTTGCAGTAATTTGCTACAGCAGCCAAGGGAAACTAAAATTGCAGAAGAACCCAGGCTTCTGACTCCAAGGCCATTTGTACCTTACATGCTACTCCACTCACTGACTATATGTTGCAGGATAAAAGAGTAGAAATGACTAGGTCAAATACAGAAGTCCAGTGATCAGACTTTAAAGGGTCAAACCTACAGGAAGAGTCATTGGATAATCCATGCCTTGGGCAAGGCTATCGCTTTTTAATTACATTGTACTTGAGATGGAGTCTAAATCAGTGGTTCTCAACTTTAAGATAAATACTAGAATTATACAGAAGCTTTTTAAATTTTTTGGTCCCCATGCCACATCTTTCTTAAGTCTCTAGAGTCCCTGGATCAAGAGTCTTAACAATTAGCTACAATGCTAAGTAGCATTATTTGTCTTCAGTAATCTCTATTTCTCCTTCCTGAACTCACACATATAGTCCTGTCTTTAGTCACCTACTTCTCTTAATGCTGGATTTCCCAGTCTACAATACTTCTTTTATACCTTCCCCATCAGGATGCAAAATCTATAAATCACAGGGGATGAATGTTCATAAGCATGACTACATATCTATAATATCAAAAAGGTTAAGTGAAAACCTTAAGTTTTAGGTTTGAATTAGAAATACTATTGATAATATAAATATATGATTATTTTGATATATATTCTATTTATATCTATGTTAAAGGCCTAGAAATAATAAATCCAGTAACAACAAGTATTTCTAAAACTCACATTACATTATCAAAATAATAATTCTTATTTAAGGAAAACAGGACCTCTAGATGTTAGGTCTGTGGCAGAAGATATTCATGATGAGCCTGGACAATATTTTCTTACTAGAAAGCAAGGGCACCATTGAAGACTTTTGAGGTTATCAAAAGGACTCAGAGACCAAGCTAAGGAAGAATATATATATGTACATTGCATTTTTTGGCCAGGGCTGGGTTTGAACCTGCTACCTCTGGCATATGGGGATGGTGTCCTACTCCTTTGAACCACAGGCGCCCCCCACTGGAGGAATATTTTTAACAATACAAATAACTAAGATGAACTGGTTCTATAAAATGTGATTAAACCCATGAGTTTTCAATGAACCTGAAAAATATTGATCCCTTTGGGAAGATTCTAAGGAACCAATTCATTATCTGGAAACTAGAAAATGGAAAAAGAACATTTATACTGCTGTGGTGCATTGAATTATTGGCCTCAATTCTTCACCCCTCCTCTATCTCCTCCATGTAGCTCTGAAATGCTCTCTTCCCCCAATGAAAACAGCTACACTTCACTGTCTGACTTTGCCTTCAGGAAGTGATTAAGTGCAGGTGAAAGGGGAGGGGCAACAATGTGCCAGTTTTGAACTGAGGTCTTCAGAGGATTCACCTGTGCATCTTGCCCATGTTCTGTTTTGCTATGACCATAAGAAAAAACATTGTCCAGCTATGCTGTGGGGCCAAAGAAGATGAAATACACACGAAGCATGTCCAAATCCAGTGTTAGGCTACAGCTGTCCACAGCCTGGAGGAAATCAGCAGAGCTACCCAAGTCAATTCACAGATGCATGGAAACACAATTATGTTGAATGTCTGTCCCTGATATTTTGTGGCTGAGGTTGTAACTGGTTTTTTAGTTGAGATGGTAAATCAGAGAAATAAAATGTTTCATATTCAAGCTATCGTATGAGAAAATAAATGTTAGAATTAGATATTTACCATAGTACGATTCCTATTGAAACACTAGGAATGATTGTCTAAGCAATAATCAGAAATTCCTGCTAAAACATGATGTGAAAACATTTCCTACTGATCAGGTAAATGTTTAAGGGTTGGGCAGGGAGGACAGCACCTAAAATAAATTGGTCTTCTGAAAAATTCTTGACAAAGTAACCTATGCAATTTTGATAAAGCTTCTGGCTCAACTACCACTTTGTGGAAATATAGACAAAAGAAGAACATAGTATAATAAATATCACCACAGGAATGAGGTCTTCACTGTTGAGAATAGGGAGGACTCCTTAAGAAAAATATCCTGTTTTTTTAATAAATAGTTTACAAAGAAGAAAATAAAAAGAGAAGAAGAAACTTAGATGAAAAAGAAAGATTCAAGGAACTCTAGAGCCCTATTTTTTTTTTTACCATGAGTATAATTTAAGTAAATATAAAAAATGCAAATAGAAAAAATTAAGCACTTTCTATTCTTTAATGACGCTCAGGACTAAAATTCTCAGGTTCAGTGATGATTTTGTGTTTGTTTTTAAACAGCAACTCATCTCTATGTATCATACCTATATTTAAGAATCTATTGAACTATTTATACAAGAATTTATATCAAAATGATGCAGGTTGAGAGGGGAGTGGTAAGATTGTGTATGATATCATAGTGTATGGTACCATTTATATAAGATGTTCAGAATAAGAGATCTATAGAGACACAAAATAGAATTATGGTTGCCTGAGATTGAGGACATGAGAGGATTGGGACATGATGGCTTCTTTTGAGAATGATGAAAATGTTCTGAAGTTAATTGTGGTGATGGTTGCACAATTCTGTGAATATACTAAAAAACAATTGATTTGCACAATTCAAATGGGGGAATTATATATGTTAATTATATCTCAATAAAGCAATTATCCTCTGCCCCCCCCCAAGAAAAAAACAGCTTAATAATAAAAAAGATCTTAAACAAAAGGAAAAACATCTCTGGCATGAGGCATGGATAACATAGTGGACAATAAATCTCTGTGTTCTGTGTTACAGGAATTTCCATTTTAAACCCAATCTCTCAACTGTGAAAAAAAATTATTGTCTGACAAGAAGAATTTGGGCTTAGAGAGGATATTTTGGTGATATATGGGCCCCATCTAACATAAAATTATGTCTTGTAAGTTTAATCAGAAAAAGACTTTGGGATCTATTCAGGTCCTGGACATAGAGTCTCTAAGAAAACCCAGTTTGTAGTTCAATAACTCACTGTGGAGGCTCTGGAAAATTCCTAGTGTACGGCCTTCTAGGCTGGTCCTTTAGCCTGGAACTTCACTGTGGGATTCCTACTCCCGTGCCTGATCTTGGTCTCCATTTACATACTAACAAATTGTGTTTGCATCTCACCTGCCACCTGGCTTGCTGTCCAATTTGCCTGTCTGAATCTTCTCAGGTTTATAGACTGGCATTTTTCATTTCCCCACCCTACACTAGGCATCTCTCTGGGCATTTCCTACCCATCCCCACTCAGTCCAGATTAATGATGATTACAATCTTAGAGTAAGGACTGGTTTAGAGTGTAAAATGTTGTGCTTATTGCACTGTATATTATATAGTGGATTAGGAGTTGGATATTTTCTTGTCTCAGTAATGCGCAGCTACCTCAGGACATTTTCTACCATTTCATATTGCAGAGAATGCGGTGCCTTAGTACATCTGAGGGATACGAGAGTTTTCATTTTTCTGGCATAGACTTTCATTATTAAGAAAGGATATTTTAAGATAAGGAGGCTTACTTTTGAGGAACAAACCCAAAGCTTTGTCCATAATTAACACACTCTGTGAGAATGCACCATGGCTTGAGAACCAGTTTGCTTATTGAGGAACTGATGACAACCCTTTGCTTTGACAGTGACAATGCAAATCAGAAGGAGGAGGGGAAATTCAGATAAGGTGGCTGTTTCTGAGGATCAGCATAAATATATACGACTGAGTTTCATGACCTGAGGGTAAGGAGCACCTAAGACCTGTTTCCTGACAAAAATCCTCTACAGGAATATCCAACCTGTTGGCTTCTCTGCTTAACATTGGGAGAAGAGTTGCCTTGAGCCACACATTAAATATCCAAGCACTAACAAAAGCTGATGAGCATAATTTTCAAGATATCTGACACCACAGATAAGCAAAAAATGTCCTCGCATAATGTGTATGTGGCCCACAGGTGCAGGTTGAACACCCCCGCAGGAAGTCCCCATGCCACCAGGATATTGAGCTGCAAAACTTTCTGCTCCAGATAGAGAGGACCTAAAATTATCAATTTCTTCTGGGCAAACTAGGATACAGAGGCTTCCCCATGTTTCTGGAAATATGATATAGGGCAAGAGGGATAAAAAGTTACTTATAGTTATGAAGGAAAAAACCCACTGTGGAAAGTGCTCTGAACACTGAGCAGAATCCAGGTAGGAAATGGAGGCCTCATGTAATGCCAGTGGGATATGGGACCCTAGATCCTGAGGCAATCATAGTGCATCTCAGCTGATATCAACATGGATAAATGCTGAGAATTTTAGCCCAGGCACACCTTCCTGAAAGTCAGGAAAGTCCTCGCCCTGGGGACTCAGCAACAGAGGAGAAGTCCTTGATTTTAAGGCAGAAAAGGTTTTATATGGACCAAGAAATTAATGCAGTCATATCTGTGATCAGGTGGACGAGGAGGCTCAAAGCAGAGGTTAACTTTAATTACTAAAAATACAGCAATGACAACAAATGACAGTTGAAGCACATCTGAGTGAATGAATGAGAAACCACCACAGTGTCCTTTCAATTTACAGGTTATAAACCCTGGGACAATTTTAAATTTTCATTTTCCATAGAGAAATTTCCATATTCCATAGAACAATTATTGTGTTCTATGGCAAAATAGAAATTGTACAGCAGACATCACCTCGTGTTGCCTTCTGATTGCTATGTGTATTCTGTTCTGCTGTTTTATTTATTTGTTGAACCAGATAATTTCTTGGGAAGCATATTAAAGGTTTCAAAACTAAGATATCATAAATCCATTTCTCCCTGTAAATAGTAAACCATGGAATCTTTGGTTTCAGAAATAGGCAGACTCTGTCCATATGTATTGTGAAAATACCATGCATGAATTACAGTGGCATTTTTTCAACCTCCATTTTAAAATGCTATTTATTTTACTAGAAACTAGACTACTCTAACTAAATTTTTTCTGACTATAACAGGGTTAAGTAAAAAAAGACTGATATCAAAATTCAAGGTAATAGACACTGTAGTTCTCAATTAGCACAGAAATTTTGTGTTCATGTGTATCTCTGTGTGTTGGGGTGGGGGACACCATTGTAGGATTCTTGTGGGATGATGCCTTGGCAACTGTCCCCAGAATTGCTTCAGCATACAGCCCTACAACAATTGGAAAATGTTGGCTTACTTTGATTTTTACCTCATACAGCTGGATCTAATAACTCCTCACTCCTACTCGATGAGAAACGTTTTTCATCTCTTTCTGTGGGAGACAGATGTACTATCTATCACAGTTGCCATCAGATCCTTGACACTGGCGGGGCGGTGTGACTCTCTCTCTTAGGTCCACATGACATGTTCCACTGCATTGCTCTGGCTTTCACTTTTCCCAGGGAGGGTCATGGGAACTCTTCTTTCTCCCACTTCTATCCCACTCATCCTGACCTTGACTGGGCGCACCTGCCAGCTTCCTCTTCCTCCACATTATATCAGAAGCAATAGCCCATTTCCATAGACCAGTATGCACTCCAATTTAAACTCCAAGAAAAAAATGTAGTGGGATAAGAGAAAATGTTTATTTTACTAAGTTTCCTATCAGTCAAATTGTTTTTAGCTGCCTAAAGCTTTCTCATATTTTTTATTCATTTTTATAGTAGCAAACTAGACACTAAAGGTCCTGAAATTAATCCCAGTTCTGTTCTTTACCTGTGCTTAAAATTTTGGGAAACTTACAAACTAAGTAGATCTCGATCTTGTCGGCACATAAGAAGCACTTGAGGATCTCCCAGATAATACTCCAGATCAATTGAAACACATTTACTGATTTGGGATGGAAACAGGCTTTAGTAGGTTTTGAAACTTCCCAGGTGATCTCCAATATTCAGAGAAGTTGAGGAACCATCATGCTTATTTCTTTAAATCTTAGATTTCTAACCAATATAACTTCTATTGATTCACCTCAGATCCTCACCTTGTAGGTTTTTAAATGATATTGTGTATGTGAAAGCCTTTTGTAACCTATGAACTAGGTGGTCATTTTTCATAAGTTCTTATAGTCTGAAAATGAAAACTGAAATGAATAGAGTCCCTGGCTTTTCCAGTTGACAGTAATACACAAATGGATAACAACAGAGTTTGTCAAATTTTACTTTGACTCTTTTTTTCCTTTTCCCTTCTATAGGTCTGGTTTCTATTTTAATCACAGAAAGTGGAATAACAAAATGAATTCCAGAAACCAGCCTCAGAAAGACCCATCCACTTCCAGAATAAAGGAGTGTACAGTGCCTGTCCAGAAAGTATCCAGCCACACAATATGAAAAATAGAGGCACAAGTGGCTGGATACTTTCCAGAAGGCCCTGATATATACTGAATTAGTTTAGTAATTTATAAAATCCCATTACCCATACTCTTATTCTATATCATTTCTTCCATACCGATTCCTTCTGTAAAGTACGTGGAATGACAAAGTAATTTTATTTTTGTTAGGATTCTTAATTTTCTTTGATGCTAAGACTGTTGTGTGATTTAATTTGTAAACTCCTTCCCATGCTAAAATTCAGTATTTGTGATAGAAAAGACATTCATATAATATTAGTAGAATAAATAAAAAAACTGAAGGAATAGAGAGCAGGCAAAGAGGTGTGTAGGCCTCTGGCTGAGAGTAAAATCATGTGAGAGAATAAGCTGTATTCCCTGAACATAGGATGTCCTGTTATAACAACCTCAAAAGCTGAGTTGAAGAGCAATAAGTGTGTTTAATTAGTGCAAACACAGATTTTTATCTCCTTCCTAAGGCAGGAGAAATCACACACACACACACACACACTCACACACATAAACTTTACACACAAGCTATGAGATGAGTTGTAGTTGTGGTATTCAGGCTCCTAGAAGGACCAGGGCCTCACGTCATGTTATCCCATTGGGAAGAGCCCTTGGTTTCTGGTCACCTTTCCTCCCAGGACTGCCGTGCTGACATACATAGGACCACATGAAAGTTTCAGTTGAATACAATGACATAGCTCCTAACTTTCAAGCTACAAACTGCTATGGGGTAGTTTGTACAAAAGGTAGAGGCACACTTTATAAGGAAAACCGACTCGATTTCAGATGTCCCTCTCAATTTCCAACCTGTTTGCTTAACCATTTACTGCTATTTCCTGGAAAAGTTCTAATAAGCATATCTAACAGATGATAAGTTTTAACAGGCATATCTAACAGCTACTATTAGTTAGCTAACAATTTTACCATGCTATTCTTTAATGTCCTTCCTATTCCATATTTACAATTGATAACACTGTCTTACGGAGGAATAAATTGGAGTACAAAAAGGCCCAAAGTCATTCCACAACAAGTGACAGAGCATAGCTTACACATATGGTTGTTATCCAGCTTCATTTCCCAGTACATAAGCTAACTATCCTTTCACTTAGGTGAAAAGAACTATAGCATATCCTTATTGCTATTTTCACCAACTGTTAAAAATTTTCCACACTTCCTATTAATTCACTCTGTATATACATATTTTTATTTTTATTTCATTATTACCCAGCATTATTCTATTATTTATTTGAGTGTGTTAGATATGACACTCAACTCTAAATACTTCTTTATGTGTGTATTTCTTTTTTTTTCTCTTCAAACTAATATTTTTATTTAATTTAATTTTTTTTGGTAAAATTCTTCATCTTTTTTTATTGAATCATAGCTGTGTACAATAATTCAATCATGGGGTACAGTATGCAGGTTTCACATACAATCTGAGATATTTTCATCAACCTGATTGACATAACATTCATGAGACTTTCTCATTTACTATGTGAAAACATTTTTGATCCGTATTTAGAAGTTTTCTCCTGACCCTTCAAATATGGACCACAAGTGTGATCTCACCCTTTATCCTCTCTC
>CAUYON010103503.1:0-32194 GCA_963573935.1 Arctocebus calabarensis
TTTTTTTTTTTTTGAGACAGAGCCTCAAGCTGTCACCCTGGGTAGAGTGCTGTGGCATCACAGCTCACAGCAACCTCCAATTCCTGGACTCAAGCGAGTCTCTTGCCTCCGCCTCCCAAGTAGCTGGGACTACAGGCGCCCGCCACAACTCCCGGCCATTTTTTGGTTGCAGCCGTCATTGTTGTTTGGCGGGCCCTGGGGCTGGATTCGAACCCGCCAGCTCAGGTGTATGTGGCTGGCGCCTTAGCCCGCTGAGCCACAGGCGCCGAGCCTCTTTGGCATTTTTTTTTTAAGTGCAATTTTAAGTTCACAGCAAAGTTGAGTAGAAAACAATTCCAAGGCCACCCTCTCCCACTGTCACACTAGAGTGGTGCATTTGTTACAATCCAGGAACCTACATTGACAAAATTGCCCAAAACCCAAAGTCCATAGTTGACATTAGGGTTCATTCTTGGTATTGTACGTGCTGTGGGTTTGAACAAATGCATGATGACAAGTACCACCATTGTATATCATACGGAGTAGTGTCACTGCCCTGAAAGTTCTCTGGATCTTTTTTTTGAGACACAGAGTTTCGCTTTGTTTCCCTTGGTAGAGTACCATGGTGTCACAGCTCATAGCAGCCTCAAACTCTTGGGCTCAAGTGATTCTGTTGTTTCAGCCTCCCAAGTAGCTGGGACTACAGGCGCCCACCACAATGCCCGGCTATTTTTTAGAGACGGGGTCTTGCACTTGCTCAGGCTGGTCTTGAACCTGTGAACTTAGGCAATCCACCTGCCTCAGCCTCTCAGAGTGCTAGGATTACAGGCATGAGCCACCTCGCCTGGCCTAAGTTCTCCATATCTTCTTTTTTTAATTATTTTTTTAAGAGACGGAGTCTTACTTTGTCACCCTCGGTAGAGTGCTGTGGCATCACAGTTTATAGCAACCTTCAGTTCTTGGGGTTAGGTGATTCTCTTGCATCAGCTACCCGAGTAGCTGGGACTACAGGCACTCGACACAACACCTGGCTATTTTTTTGTTGCAGTTTGGCCAGGGCCGGTTTTGAACCCACCACCTTTGGTATATGGGTTCAGTGCCCTACTCACTGAGCCACAGGTGCCCCCAAGTTCTCTGTCATCTTCAGCCTTTTTTTTTTTTTTTTGAGACAGAGCCTCAAGCTGTCACCCTGGACAGAGTACCATGGCATCACAGCTCACAGCAACCTCCAATTCCTGGGCTCAAGCGAGTCTCCTGCCTCTGCCTCCCAAGTAGCTGGGACCACAGGCGCCCACCACTACACCCCGCCATTTTTTTGGTTGCAGCTGTCATTGTTGTTCGGCGGGCCCAGGCTGGATTCAAACCTGCCAGCTAAGGTGTACATGGCTGGTGCCTCAGCCCGTTGAGCTATAGGCACCGAGCCTCTTCAGCCTTTTTATGGTTACTATTTTCAGCCTGATATCATTTTGCATATCTTTGTCTAACCTGATAACTCAGCAGGGACACTAAGGTTTTTAAACAAGTTAATTTTTTTCTTTTTATTCCCTTCCAGAATAACTTTTAGAGAGCAAAAGTTTATGTTAGAAAGCAGGGACATGTTTATACTTTTATTAACCGTATTTAATTGTTTACATCTGTAGATTTTGTTCTACTGTCTTTGAAGTAGAGTATTACCCTTTAATCAAGGTTTTATAACCACTAAGTTTCTTCCTCTTCCATGGCACGTTTCCAAGTAGAAAACCATTTGTCCTCTAAAGATTAAATTTTTTAAAACTATTAAAACACCAATGTAAGGGACAGACTGGAATTTACTGTCCTTATTGAGGACCGATGGGTGGCTTTTCTCCAATTTATTCATCTGAGACGTATTTATTGAGCATCTACTCTGTCCAAGCACTGTTCTGAACCGGAACAGTTTTCTTTTGTTTGCTTTTTTTTTTTTTTTGAGACAGAGCCTCAAGCTGTCACCCTGGATAGAGTGCAGTGGCATCACAGCTCATAGCAACCTCCAATTCCTGGGCTCAAGCAAGTCTCCTGCCTCCACCTCCCAAGTAGCTGGGACTACAGATGCCCACCACAACACCCGGCCATCTTTTGGTTGCAGCCGTCATTGTTGTTTGGCGGGCCCGGGCTGGATTCGAACTCGCCAGCTCAAGTGTACGTGGCTGGTGCCTCAGCCCGTTGAGCCACAGGCGCTGAGCCCGGAACATTTTTCTTAAAGGGCTATCATATCAAAGCATTAGAAGTTTTAGCTTGATATGTTAACTTCTTTTTCCCTTAGATGCCTTTGTTATCTCATCTTAAAGCCATATAGACCTTCTGTGGTCTCTTGAATCCAAACCAGAACCTTCTTTGGATTTGCTAGACTTGACAGCCTTGGTCTTTTAATTTTCTCTGGAGGTTGAAGAACCCAGCTAAGCTTCCAAAGGAAATGTGTTTCCTTTGTCATCTTTGATGCAGCCATACCAACCCTCAGGAACAGGTGGCCCAAGGAGACACTGTTGTTTCAGCATCAGAAAAGTGGGGTCTCCATTGGGGTCTCAAGATCTTCTTGAGTCCCTCCTATCTCTCAATTCTGCATGGGGGAAAAAAGGAAGGAGAATTCTCAGAAGGAATGCTCATCGAGCAAGCTGATGCCTATATGGAAAATACATCCATCTGAAGGAGAACGCCCATGTGCCTTGACTCTCTGCACTGGGTATTATCCACCATTCTTCTCCCATCCTTCCCAGTAGGGAGAAACATCCCACACAGTCACGTTTGTGGCTTCTGCTTCACAATGCTCCTACACCCCAGTTTTAGAGGAAACTCACTCTAAAACCTCAGCTTTCACAGAGCAAGGAAACTCATTCATCTAAGATTAAAAACTGAACCTGCCGGGAGTGGTGATCCCGCTTGTAATCCTAGCACATGGGAGGCTGAGACAGGTGGAAATAACTGGACATTGTGGCAGGCGCCTGTAGTCCCAGCCACTCAGGAGGCTGAGGCAAGAGAATCGCTTAAGCCCAAGAATTTGAGGTTGCTGTGAGCTGTGATGCTAAGGCACTCTACTGAGGGTGACAAAGTGAGACTTTGTCTTAAAATAAATAAATAAATAAAATAAATAAAAACTGAACCTGAGGCTGGGTGCAGTAGCTCAACCTGTAATCCTAGCACTCTGGGGAGGCCAAGGCAGGCAGATCCCTGAGGTCAGGAGTTCAAGACCAGCCTGAGCAAGAATGAGACCCTGTCTCTACTAAAAATAGAATGAATAAATTAAAATAAAAATGGAACCTGCTTAGGGAGCCCTCAAGCTTAGAAACACTTAACTCCAGGGAACTTTAGTTCCTCCCTGAATTAGTTGCTAAGGATTGCCAAAAAGTCAAATTACAGTACTTTATGAATCTGATTCTAATGACATTGGCAAAAGCCATGAGACAAAGCAAACCCCAACCCCATACTTTTATACTCTCCAAAGCCTCTGCATCGTTCCAGCACAGTTTCCTGGCTGCGGGATAACTGCACGGAGCAGGTCTCACCTGTGGATACCTGTGTAGAGCTTCCTCTTACCTTGATTTTTGCTGACTCATTCTGCGCTCTCCACAGGATCCAGGGTTGTCTTTTTCAGGCTTTTCCTGGTTTGGTTCAGCCACTAGGGACAAGGGCTCCATTTATCAACTGAGATGAAGTCAGACTCACAAACTCCATTGAAATAAATATTCACGGAGCAGTTGAGTCTTTGCTTGTGATCCCCTTACACAGAGGAGGGGAGAGATGTCATGTTAAATATTAATAACTGTGGCTCCCAATTGTTAAGCAATGACCTAGGACCAGACTCTTTACACAGGTTAGAGATTCTCTTTGTCAGATGTGGCTCCAACACCTGGAGTCCAGGTGTCTTAGAAATGACGTTTGCCTGGACAGTTTATGTTGGGCTTTGTGGAGTTGTTAGGGAGGAGAGAATGTTTCTGCCTCCTGGTCTCACTGAGAGTTCTTTTGCCAACAGCTAGGATGGCCTTGAGTTTCAAAGCCTAAGTGCTGGAATTCTATTCCAAGGCAAAGAAATGCAAAATGTACCATATGGACAGGGAAAGGACAGAAAGAATGCACTACAAAGACACATAACATTCTGCCTCTCCTGTCCCCACTACATGGGTTGTATGAGATGGGATGAGATCGTGCGTATAAGTGTTGGCGCCTGGAACATAGGAAGTGCTCAATGAATGTCTACCGTAGTAATTCTGTGCACACTGTGCCTGGTACACAGTAGGTGCTCAATAAATCATAATTCCCACTAGGACCAGTCTAACCTTTATCTGGGGGTGGCTGATGGACTGCTTGGGGTAATGGGGAGTACTGAGTGAGATGTGGGCAGCCATGGCAGCTATAGCAAGGACCCTCACCCCTTTACTCACCACTTTTCTCATATCAACTTCTCAACAGCCTCAGGAGGCAGAACACACCATTTTTCAGAAGGGGAAACTGGGCCAGGTGCGGTGGCTCAGGCCTATAACCCTAGCACTCTGGGAGGCTCAGGCAGGTGGATTGCCTGAGCTCACAGGTTCGACACCAGCCTGAGCAAGAGCAAGACCCCATCTCTAAAAAAATAGCCAGGTGTTGTGGCAGGTGCCTCTAGTCCCAGCTACAGGGTGTTGCTGGGAGGCTGAGTCAAGAGAATCTCTTGAGCCCAAGAATTTGAGGTTGCTGTGACCTATGATGCACTCTACTGAAGGTGACAAAATAAGACTGTCTCCAAAAAAGAAACGGAAGGGGAAACTGAGGCTAGCTTTCACTTAGGGCCCTTCAATGGGCTTGTAGTGAGTCCCTGGATCTCCCATATCTCCTGGTGGCAGTGGGAGTGGAGGGTTTGGGGTACTGGGAGTGAGACAATCCCAAAGGCCTTCAGGGAAGCTGCATTTGCTCATAGGAAGTCCGAGGCACCGGGGACCTTCCAGGCCCGGGACGAGGGACGGTTGCAGCGGCCCAGCCAAGGTCAGAGCCAACTTCTCCGAAGACAGTCCAGCCCTGCCCCCAGCAGGCAGGTGAGCAGTGCCATAGGGCCCCAACACCCCAAGGGGTGGCCACTGCTTCTCCTTTCCCCCTAGGTGTCAGGCAAGGGTCCTGGGCAGGGACCCTATGAATATGTCAGAGCCCTAAGTCATGGGTGTCCAGCTCTCCTCCCCTCTCCTCTCCCAAGGGCCAGTAGCTCTTGGCAAAATACAAAGGACCCCAAATTAGTCCTTTGAAGATAGCCCCCCCACACTATCCACTTCTTTCATTAGGTACCTGCTGTTTTAAAATTTGGGGGGAAGCCTCAGATGCATTCAGTCTGGCCCTAAGGGCTCTCTGGTGGGGGGGACTCTAAAGAAACTTAGAGGGCAAGGCCCAGTGCAGAGGAATGGGGTGTCAGTGGTGGAAACTCCAGCACCTGATACCCCAGGTTGGATCAGTATCTTAGGGGGAGGGGGAGGCCAGGAGAGTGAGTAGCTCTTCGCAGGTCTCTCTTTGGAACTGTGAGAAGTGGGTGAGAAGGAAGAGCTGACCCCTGAGAGAGAGAACCCAGGGAACCTATGTGCTTTTTGGCCTAGTTTGATCCAAGCTGCTGTGTGGACAGCCTTGCCTCTCCCAGGGCCTGACTATGACAAACAGAGGCCACCTACTCTCACCCTTTCCCCGCACCTCATCCTCAGGTGACCAAGCCCTCTGCCAAACAGGCAGAACCAGCCCGGCAGAGCCGAGCAGAGCCCCCTCATTCCGGGAGTCCTGAGAGACAGCCTGAGGGGGACCGGAGGCTCCAGTGGTCCTCGCTGTCTCCCAGGACATCAGCTAGGACCCCTGAGAGGGAGCTGCGGACTGACAGACCTCCAGAGAGTGGCCGAGCAGGCCAGAGACAGCCTCTGGGGGAGTGGCAGAGTCAGGAGGAACCACCAGGGTCTCAGTGCCCGCACAGGTCCCGGGAGAGGAGCTGGAGCAGCCAGGAGGAGGGCCCAGAACTTGGGGGCTGGCATAGATATGGGGAGCCCAATCTGGGGACTGCCAGAGCCCCGGAGGAAGCTTGCAAGGGCCCTCCCAGGGAGTACAGGGAGAGCTGGGGACAGTCAGAGGCCTGGGGGGAGCCCCCAAGGAAGCCAGCCCAGAGGGCTTGGGGCAGCCTGCAGGAACTATCCAGTCCCCACCAGCCTGTGAGCCCCGCGGAGAGCTCCTGGGCAGGCCCAGCTGAGTTCTCAAAACCCTGGCAGCCTGAGACACTCTCTGGCCCTGAGAGGCACCCCGAGCTTGACTGGACTGACCTACTGGGCCTTATCCGGGCACCTGGGGAAGGCGCCTGGGCCCGACTCCCGAGGCTGGACTGGCAGGGCCTTCTGGAGCTCCTGCAAGCCCGGCTGCCCCTCAAGGACCCAGCTGGACACTGGGGTGACCCGGCCAAGGCTTCAGGGCCAGAGCCAGGTCCCCCAGACACAAAGGAAGCCCTGGAGCAAGAGCAACACAGCCAGCCTGAAGGCTGGGCCGAATCCACCCCAGTCAATGGACATGGCCCTGGGCAGTGGCCCCAGAGCCCAGCTGAGCTGCCTAGCCCTGCCCATACCTCCACCCAGTGGCCAAAGACCAAAGTGACAAGTGGACCCGAGACTTCCACTATGGCTGGCCTGGAGCAGATGGGCCAGCCTGCGAGCAGAAGTCCCAGCTTGCCAGAGCTAGAGGTACGTCTGTCCCACCTCCCAAAGGTAGCCAGAAAGTCAGCCCACCCCAGACTTAGAAAGGCCTCCCCTGTGAGTAGCCTGGGCTCCTGCACACCCTGCGTGTTCAGACCTCATCCTCCCTACTACCAAGACCCACCCTGACCACCAAGCTGGCTCAATAATGGTCATGACTGACACATTTTTGAGCATTTGCTACATGCTGAACTTAGTCTGAATGTTTTACATGGACTTTCTCCATTTAGTCTCCATAGCAACCTGATGAGAAAGACACTCCTTATTTATGGAAAAGGCAACTGAGGCACAGAATTAAGCCACTTGTCCAAGATCACAGAGCTAGTGGGAGGTAGAACCCAGGTCTGGTTGGTAAAGCAAGATGCTCTGGCCAAGGCCTGCTCCCCTCCTGGCCCTACCACATCTTGCTTATGTTGTGTCCGGCAGTGCGTACCTACCCCTGCCTGGGACTGCAGCCAATGAGGTCATGTCCTCTCCCCTCCATCCTGCTATACCCTAAGTTCATGACTCCAGGGCATCATCACTGAACCCTCTGTGGCTCCTATAGCTCTTCCCAAACACAAAGAGGCTGCAAAAATGCTCACTGAGTTGAGTAGGCTGCCAAGACAGACCGCTTAAATGCGGGCCATGTGCAAAGCTAGCCACATGCCTGACACATGGTAGGTGCTCACCCTTCCTCACCTCAGTGGTACTTTGGTGCTGCCTCAAACCCCAAAGTATTTATCTGAAGATGCGAGAGGGTATGGGGGCAGGGTCCTGGAACCCAGAGCTCTGCAGCCTAGCATCAGCTCCCTATGAGGACGGCATGTAGTTTTGGATACCTGCCTCTCTTGGCCTCAATCTCCTGGAAAATAGGCCCACTGCTTCCCTAGCAAGCACCACTGGGTGGTGTGGAGACTACTGCTGTCCATCTGAAGCCTCCTCCTCTCCTGGGCGCATGGGCTGATGCTGCGTCCTCCCCATGTTCCCCGTGCCAGGCCCTGAGCATGGTGCTTTATATGTCTTGCCACATGTGACTCAAGTAGAAATGAGACAGCAACCACTGTCTCCATTTTACAGATGAAGAAATGGAGGCTCAGACTTTTTATTTTTTTTGAGACAGAGCCTCAAGCTATCACCCTAGATAGAGTGCCGTGGCATCACAGCTCACAGCTCGGGGGTCCTGGGAGTCCAGGAGATGATGAGGGAGGGCAGGAATGCCAGGTGCTTCCCTTTATGAAAATCCTTGGCATGGCCTTCAAGGCTTTCTTCCCTTTCTCCCAGCCCAGATCTGCCTCTAGTTGTGCTAAGCTGGCTGCAGGACCCTGTTCACACATGTCCTTGCCTTTGCACATGCTATTCTTATTGCCTAGGATGCTCTTTCCTTCCCCCCTCACCCTCCAAATGCTTGTTCATTGTTCAATTCTCAGGTCAGGTGCCCTGTCCTGAGAAGCCTTCCCTGAATACTTGACCCAGCCCCAAGCTGGTGATGGTCTCCTGGGCTTGGCAGTTTTTCTTCTTTCCATCTGTCATACTGTGTTTGTCATTTCCCCATAAGAGACATAGCTCCACGGGGGCAGGAGCTGGGCCTACTATATCTCTGTTATGTCTCTGTACCTCTGGCCCCCGGCCTGGGGCCTGACATAAAGGAGGGGCTCAGCTCAGTGGATGGTTGATCAGTGAATACATGGATGCTTGCGTGCACATAAGACAGATGATGAAGGCCAGGCGTAGTGGCTCACACCTATAATCCTAGCACTTTGGGAGACTGAGGCAGGTGGATTGCCTGAGCTCACTAGTTCAAGACCAGCCTGAGCCAGAGACCTCGTCTCTAAAAAAATAGCCAAGTGTTGTGGCAGATGCCTGTCATCCCAGCTACTTGGAAGGCTGAGGCAAGAGAATCACTTGAACCCAAGAGTTTGAGGTTGCTTTGAGCTGTACCACCACCACTCTCTACTGAGGGCAACAAAGTGAGACTCTGTCTCAAAACAACAAAAAAAAGAAACCAAGATAAATGATGACGGGTCAGTGGGTAGAATGACAGATGATGGCCGTGTGGCTGGGTAATGGATAGATGAGGTATCAGTATGTTAGATGAATGATAAATAGACATGTGTTGGATAAATGCAGAGGGGTGAATGATGAATGGATAGCTGAGTGATGGATGGATGATGGGCTGATGATGGATGTTGCTTAGGGGATGCATGGGTGTATAATGATGAATGGACAGATGGAAGTTTGGTGGAATATGGATGGATGTTACATGGATGGATAAATATCAGATGATGGGTGTTAAGTGATTATTGGAAGGATGGGTAGATGGATGATGGATGGATACATGGGTGTTGTATGGGTGGATAGATGATGGATCAATACAGGAGGGCTATAGGAATGGGTGACAGACAGTGATGTTTGACAGGTGAGATGCACATTGAATGGCTAGATGTAATACATGGATCAACTGTTGCTGGAGGCTGGATGGATGTTGGATGAATGGATGGTAAGTGGACAGATGAGAAGGTGAATAGATGGGTGAACTCCCAGGGAAAAGCCAAGCTAAGCTGTGTTCTTTCTTTTCTCCAGTTCCAGACAGAGGAGCCTAAGGAGTCAGAACCAAGCAGAGGCCCAGACTCCCTGATGCGGGCAGACTCGGTAGTTGGGTCTTGGGCATGGGCACATAGGGAGGGGAAGGGAAGGGAAGGGAAACCAGGCAGATGTGGGCTGAGTTCCTTGAAAGAGCTCTGGGCCATCCAGACCTTGGTTGGCTCTGCTACAGGGTCATCTGTGTGCATGAGGGGCCTGGAGAAGAGGGGCTCTGGAAGAGGGACCTGGGTATGTGGAGGACCCTGGGATTCAGAAGCCCAGGGCTTTTCTTCTAACTTGCTGGATTACCCTGAAAAGGTCATATCTTTCCCCGGGAAAACAGTGGTTTGTCTCTGATGGTTTCTGAGGACAAGGTTCTTCTAGTTCTAGAAGGTCAGCCCAGGCTGAGAGCAAAAGTAGGGCTTTAGAAGCTGGAGGCAAGAGAAGGAATGAAGAGGGCTGAGGAAGTGCCGCAGCCAGCTGGGCCTGGAGGGACTCCGGGGTCATGGAGGCAGGACAGATGTGTGCAGGGGGCCAGAGGCATGGAGACTGCTGAGGCCTGGTTGCAGCTGGCCACACAGCTCTGCCCCGCCCTCCCTGCAACCTGCCAAACAGACTGTTCTCATCACCCTCAGCCTCCAGAGAGGTGAGGTCAGAGCTGAGGGCCCTGGGAGGCAGGGGACAAGGAGACAGACTGTTTGGGACTATGCTTTCCTGTCCTGCTGCTCCCCGTGCCACCTCCTAAAAAGCCAGGTGTGAATAG
Source organism: Arctocebus calabarensis (assembly GCA_963573935.1). Taxonomy (NCBI): domain Eukaryota; kingdom Metazoa; phylum Chordata; class Mammalia; order Primates; family Lorisidae; genus Arctocebus; species Arctocebus calabarensis. The sequence continues at coordinate 9,997 of CAUYON010103503.1, forward strand.
AGAACATTTGTCTGGCAGCCTGGAGTCCTCAAGCCTGGCCCTACCGCTAATCAGAGCTGGGAGGGTACTGCCCAGCCCCTTACTGTGCAGACGAGGAAACAGGCAGGGGAGTTCTTCCAGGTCACACAGCAGCCAGAGGCTGGACTCAAACTAGAACCCAGGGTGTGGGACCCCCACCCTACCATGCTGCTTCCCACCTCTGCCCTGATCTCCTGTGTGGCCTCACTCAGAGTATTGTAACTGCTAGAGCAGCAGTTCTCAACCTGCATTAGGAAGGTTGAGGGACCAATCTTCCCTTCTGTGACGTTGGAGGGGATGGGGACCCTGAGCAGGAAATGTCCTCCCAGCTCACACGTGGGCTCTATCAACATTGCTCTTCCTCTTTCTGGGTTATTTCTTCATACTTCCTAGAGGCAGTTTTGAAATGGGGCTCTCAGTGACATGGAAAATCTCTCAACCCTCCTCTAGGCAGCTTCGACTGGACAGCATTGATAACTACCTCATTCATTCACTCCATACACTCAAGTACACTTAGTGAGCACCTTCTGTGTGCTTGTGTGCAATGAGTCAGGGTGCTACCAAGTTGCTCAGTCTGATGAGACAGTTGCACTCTGTGTGGTCAGGGCTGTGATGGGGGAGTGGTAGCAGGGTGGTGGCACTCCTTTCCCCAAAGCCCTTCTGGACCTGCACTTTGATGCTTTTTTTTTTTTTTTGCGGTTTTTAGCCGGGGCTGGGTTTGAACCCGCCACCTCCGGTATATCGAGCTGGCGCCCTACTCCCTTGAGCCATAGGCGCCCTCACTTTGATGCTTCAAGTTCTGCTTCCAGAGAATCTGCAGAGTTGGGACACCTGGGCTCTGTCCTGTCCCTGCCAGTAACTTTTGAGGTGACTTTGCATAAGTCCTCCCTCTGCTGTGCTGGGCCTTGGTTTCTCCAACAAAGATAACTCCAAAATGGGGAGCCTTTGGGGTGTCTGTGGAAGTCTGTAACTCATTCTTTTTACTTAAGCGGGAGTCACAACTTAATGCCCTGAGGGTCCAATGGGCCTGGGGGCACTTGTGTGATCCTTGGCTCCAGATGGTTGTTCATGGGGAAGATGGGCTCAGCGTTTTTACACCTTAAGCTATCTTAAGAGGACTGGAAATATATTTATACATCAACTCTCCTAATTATTTAACATTGGAACCCAGTGAAAAATAATCTGAAAACACTATGTGGGTAGAACACACATCTGTGGTCTGCGTTCCCCCCACGGTGCAGCCATGCTTTGACTTTGTGAGTTAGGGTGCTGAGCCCCGGGCCTTGTCAGCCAAACACAGTGTAATGAGAATGAGTGAACCAGCTCTTGTCTCTGCAGCTCTGGGAGGGGAGAATGATGGGAACCGTGAGTCTTTGCAGAGGGCCATGGCAGAATGGACAGGGGAGTCTATAGCCAGGGATGCCCCCATCCCTCCAAAGAGACCTGGGGCCAACACTGGACCCTGTTTGACAGGCAGACAAGAGGCCAGCAAAGGGCAAGGCTGGGAGCCCATTCAAGGGTCGACTGGTGACCTCATGGCGGATGCCCGGGGACCGGCCCACGCTGTTCAATCCGTTCCTGCTGTCTCTGGGGGTCCTCAGGTGGAGAAGGGTAGGCTGGCTACAACGGGGGTGCTGCACGGGTGAGGGTGAGGGGAGGGAGGAGGCTGATGTTAGAGTGGGGGCAGAGGAGGAGGGATTTGGGCCCCCACATGAAAGGAGAGGTAGACGCAGAGCTCCTAAGCTCCCTCAGTTTCCGTGAGTGAGGCGAGCTGGGGGGACATTGGTTTTCAGGGTGAGGGATGATGGAATAATTCATACAGCTGAAAGCTTTTAATCAGCAAGTTTCTGCCAACCAGCCCTGGGCCCAGGGGAGCAAGGTGGGGGTAGAAGGAGAAGGCCTTCAAGGGACTCTGGGATTGCAAAGTGTATCTCAGACCTGGGCCTAAGCCAGTTTCACAAACATCTGGCATTACGTAACCCTCCCCTGCCCGGAGAGGCTGTAAACACTTAGGCCTCTGGTTGGGGTTTCCTCAAGGGCAGGGAGGGGAGGGGGCTGTGACTCGCTTTACATCTGCAGGGCCATAGGCTGGCTCCTGGGGTCTGTTCTCTCAGTGACAGGCTGACTCTTACTCCTTGCTATTGGCTCTGGTTCCAGCGCTAGGCTGGCCACCACACAGTATGCCTATTCTCCAGATGAAGTAGCTGAGGTTCAGGGAGGTCAGCTGATCTGCCTGAGGCTGCACAGCTAGGGTGTACAGGAGCTGATTTTCTTCATTCCCAGTTAAAAGTAGGGTTGCAACCAAACTCTCAATTGTGAGCCTCGGTTGCCACATTTGTCTATTAGAAAAAAAGAGACAGAGACTCTCATGGGTGACTCTCATGGGTGCAGGGAGGATTCAGGGAGACCAGAATACACAGAAGTTGGTGTGTGTGTGTGGGGGTTGGGGGTGGTGGTTGCCCAAACACTAAGTTTCCTATCCACTCTATACTTCCTTTCTGCTGCTCTTTGGGGGTTAAGGCACCAAGGGCTGTCAGGCAAACACAGTTATCTGAGTAGGGTGGTACCTTCAAGCCATGCACATTCCCTTATCAGACTAACTAAAGGTCACTGAATCTGAGCATGTCTTCCAGGAGGGGCCAGGTAAGTTCTTGGTAGAGAGAAGGGTGAGAGATGTGGGGAAAAGCACTCTGGGATAATAAATGATAATTACCAGCAATTATTATGCACCTACTATATACCCAGTTCTGAGCTCAATGCATGGCATGCTTGATTGATCCTCACTTCCATGTGAGGTAAGCTTCATCTTGTCCATTTTACAGATGAGGAAATGAGACTCAGAGAAGGAAAGACACTTGTTCCAAGTCACACAGTGGTCAAGGAGCAAAGCTGAGATTCAAACCTTGCTCCACTGACCTCAGAGCCAAGTATTTAAACACACCCTTCACTCTCCCCATCCCCAATATCCTGATCACCCTGGGCCCTCCTATACCCTTAAGAGTTTCCACAGATCTTTCCCATTACACACATGTGGCAACTGAGGCTTGATGAGTTCCACTGAAATTCTCTCATCTGGGAGTGAGAAAAATCAAATGTTAGGGATGGAACTGCCAGCAGGGTCTCCCAGAGAGTTACTTGGAGCAGCTGCAAACATCTCTTGAGCTGAAGAAGTGAAATGAGCCCATGGCCAAGAGCCAGAACACCTGGGCTTGAGTTCTATCCCTGCCTTTAACACATTGTATGCTCTACAGGATAACCCCAAAGTCTGTTATTCTGTCTTGCCAGTTTAACAACTGACTCCTGGGGCTGTACCATCTCTGTCCTGCCAGCACAAGTATGGTTCCTTCATTTGTGCATTCATTTATTTCCCCATGTTTACGGAGGATGTATTGTGGGCCAAGGCCCTGGGCTGGCTGCCAAGACACAGACAAAAAACACTCCAGCCCTGCCCACAAAGAGCACGGTCAGGTGAGGGCACTGACAAATAACACAGTGTGGTCATCACTTTAGGGGGGGAAATGTACAGATGCAGGGAGCACTGGGCAAGGAGTTTCCAAGTGTGATGTACACTTCCTTTGGGCTGAGACTGAAGGGAGACATTTTCCAGGCAAACAAACATTTGGAGGGAGGTAGTGGAGAGGGAGAAAGAATGAGTATATGAGTGTATGTGTGTGTTGGGGTACAGAAGACAGGAAGGGGAAGTGTTCCAAACATGGCAGAGAACATGTGCAGTCAGCAGGTACAAAGAATCTGGCTCATCCTGGGAATTCCCAATAGTCTAATGTTTTTGTCCCTATCATGTCAAATGTGCATGTGGAAGGACACAGGAGGGCAGGCAGGGGACAAATTTTGATGGATGCTGGCTGCCTAGAACAGGAATATAGAGCTCTTCTATCAGCACTGGTGACATATGGAAGAACTTTGAGCAGGGGAGTGGACTGGCCACTGGGTTGAGGGTACTAGAAGGGAAATCCTAGGAGCTGATTCTGTTAGGTGCCCAGGCCATGGGACCAGGACCTTGGTGGTGGGTGAAATCTGTTTGTTCACTCATTCTCCCAAGAATTGAGTACCTGAAGGAGGTGCAGGGGTACCATGAAGGCCAGTTTCTAGAATTAGATGTTCTTATCCATAGCCTCATTCCTCAAGGGAGAGAGACTCCCAGAAGGAAATGCTGGGAAAGGATCTCAGCTCCCTTGGGGTCTCCATATCTTATTCTGCAAAATGGGGATAGTAATTAAAAGAGCAATAATTTCTGAACCCCAAATCAAGATGGCAGAGTATTCAAAATGGCCACTATTCCAGCTCCCCTTCCCCTTACCCAAGGATAAAGAGATTGTCATGGGTCCTTTATTTGAATTAACATTTAATTCTTATGGCAACTTCATGAGATAATAGCATAACTCCATTTTGCAGAGGGTGAAATTGTGGTTGGCATCTAGAAATTAAGTTTCTTGCTTGCTTAAGATTCATATGGATTGAATCACTATGCCACAGGGCTTCCTTTAGTGTATTTTGCCACACATTCCACCAAGATCCTTCTCATCTGCAGGACTCATGAACTCCTGCAGGCAAAGATCCTCAAGCAAGTATTCTGGGAACGTGAGCAATGGATGTCTGGGGTCCTTCACACCTGAAAAGCCAAAGTCCTTTAACTGAAAAGAACACGTTTGTGGGGAGTGGGCATTTGGGGAGGGCCCTATCATTCAGACCTCACTGTGTCCAGCTTACTTGCTGAGCATTTCCTCTCTTCTTACTGTGACTTTGGACACGCGGACTCACCTTTCTGAAAGTCCGTTTTTCTTAGTAAAATGGGGACAAGGAGACTTCCTTCTCAAGGCTGTGATGAGGACAAAAGTCAATTTTCCACAGGTAACTAGCGGGTTCGGCAAGGGAGAACCGCTGAATCGTTAGTGCTGTGTGCTCTGCCCACGTCCCCAGCAAACCAAGGCGCCGAGTCCTAGTGGACCCGCCGGTAGGTAGGGCGGCTCCGGGTTGGGGCGCGCCGCGTCGCCGAGGGGCCATCCCCAGCCGCCCCCTTCACCCCTGCACCGCGGCAGGAGGCAGTCACCTGCGCGCAGAGCCCTCCCTTCCTCTCCGCGCGTCCGCAGCAGGGTCGGCCCGCCCGCCGCTCCACTCCCAGCCCCTCCCTCCGCCCCATCCGCCAGCAGCCGCCGGCCTCGCGCGCCCGTCCCGTCGCGGCAGGCCCCGCCCCGGCCCGCGCTCGGGTTGGCCCGCCCGCCGCCCCGCCGCTGTTTGTCCCGACTTCCCCGCCGCCCATTGGCCCGCCCGGGTCCTCCCAGGAAGTTTGAAAAAAAAACAAAAAAAAGTTTTATGGGCGGATGGAAGAGGCCGGGGCAGTGCCGGGGAAGGGAAGGGCCGGAGGAGTGGCGGCGGGCTGCCGAGAGGGGCGGTGGCGGCGGGGTGCCCGCGCCGCGGAGCCCGGCCCGAGAGCCCCTACCATCGTGCTGCCTCCTGCTCTCGCCGCCCCGAGACGCCGCCATGACGGTAAGTGTCCCCCAAGGAAGTCTCCGCGCCCCAGGCCGAGGCAAGGCCGAACCTCCCTCTTCCCGGGCAGCCCCCTTCTCACTTCCCGGAGCCGAGGAGCGGTCTCAGTAGGAAAGACAGGCGACCTCAGAGGCTCGGGCCGGCCAGAACTGCCTCACCTCTCCCGGGTCCGCCTCCTCACTTTCCCTCTCTGTCTTGCCCCCGGGATCCCCCAAGAGATGGGAACTGCCCGTCCCGGGAATCCCCTTACCTGCCTTCCGACCACCACTTCCGAGTGGTTTAGGGGCGACCCTTTTCCTCTGGTTGAAGATCTGATTCCCCAAGCTGCCAGAGGCCCCAGGGCCCCAATCCGCGGGAGGAGCGGAGATGGGTTTGGCCTGGAGCGGGGGTCTTACCTGGGCCCTTCCTGGCTCGGGTCACAGAGACCCGTGCCTGGGAAGGCTGGCTGCCTGGGTGGAGGCTGGCCCGATTTTGGGTGTGTGAGAAAGGGCTAGACCGTCCCACCCAGTGTTCTGGGAGCCCATTCCCGGACGTCTGAGCGCGGGATAGCATGTTCGCCCAGGCTTACCACTTCTCAGCAGCACTGGGCCTTGGGTGGGGCAAGCCTGCCAGCGAAGTAGGGGCTAGGATAGCGTTTGCCTTTCTTACGGAGTTGAGCTTTTACCCAAGTTCTATTAATTCCTGTGCTTTAATTACCATATTGAGTTCACTGTACTCCCCATTTCACAGGGTAAACTGCACCCGGGAAGGGGTATTGGTGGGTAGCTGGAGATCACACTAACTGTAAGGGAAGTAGTAGCCCCTTTTTGGGTCAGCCTAGCTTCCTGACCATGATGTTCTGAGAGGGAGCTGCCTTTGATATCTGGCCAAAGCCTTAGGGAGGCTGTGACAGCCTGGTGGCCCTCCTGAAGGGAGGATGACCAGAGTGTGTATTTCACATGTGTGCTCCTTCAAATGAGTGGACACTGATAAGGAGTGGGCTGTGTTGCTGAGGGGGCGTGGCACTCAGAGCCCCTGCCCTGTGAGTGTGATGGCCTGGCCCCTGTGCCTGGACTTCCTCAGCCTCCGCACATCCTGCCACCTCCCTGTTGGCCCTTCCTGTCCTCAGCAGCCTCCCCTTCCCTGTCAGGAGCAGGGGGATGTGGGGGGAGGAGCTGAGTCAGTGTCCTGGGGCTGGGAGGAGGGTGTTTGCTTTGCCCACTGGGTGCCTGCCAGGCCCTGAACTGGGTGCTTTCACATTAGCATATTTGATTCTTTAAGGTTGGTGGTAGGTAACAGCCCATCAAAAGAGATGAGGAAGCTGAGGTGTGGAGAGGTGACGTGACATACCCCAGGTGACGTAGTTGGTCCCTGACTGAGCCAGAGTTTGTATCCAAGTCTGTCCTAGTTTTCCTTCCCGGGAGAGATAAGACATGTCCACAGTTGCTCTGCTATATGTGGCAGCTTGTGTGGAGCAAGGGCAAGGCTGCTAGAAGCAGTATGTCCAGCGCTTGGAGGAGGGACTGCACGTTCCTGCTGGCAGGAGGAGGACTTCCCAAAGGAGATGTCCTCCTGTGATTGTAGGACTTTGTCAGGTGGAGGTTTGCTGGGGAGGATGCAACAGTATGGGTGCAGGCTGGTGGTCATGTTAGGGAAATAGTGTGAGCATAGAGAAGGACTGAGAAGGAGGGCCTTCAAGCTAGGGAAAGCAGTTTGGGCTTTGGTCGGGGCAGTAGGGAAGCCACCAAAGGTTTTGGAGCAGAGGAAGGTCATGATCACCACTAACAATGCACCAGGGCTGAGTATTGTGGCTCACACCTCTAATCCTAGCACTTTGGAAGTCTGAGGTCAGGGAATCACTTGAGGTCAGGAGTTCAACAGCAAGACCCTGCCTCTGCCAAAAATAGAAAGATCACATCTATAATCCTAACACTCTGGGATGCTGAGGTGGGTAATTGCTTGAGCTCAGGAGTTCAAGACCAGCCTAAGCAATAGCAAGACCCCCATCTCTACTAAAAATAGAAAAACTGAGGCAACAAGATCTCTTGAGTCCAAGAGCTTCAGGTTGCTGTGAACTACCACACCACAGCACTCTATTCAGGACACCAGAATGAGACTCTGTCTCAAAAACAAAAACAAAAAAATCAGCTGGGCATGGGGGCATGCACCTGTAGTCCCAGCTGCTCAGGAGGCTGAGGTACAAGGATTGCTTGAGCCCAGGAGCTTGAGTTTGCAGTGAACTATAATGACACCAGTGCCTTCTACCCCAGCAACAGAATGAGACCCTGTCTCAAATAAAACCACAAAGCAACCCAAAAAACCCTTAAAAAGTGTTGACCAGGTTCAGTCTGGCTGCCATTCAGAGCTGAGCCTGCTCCAAGCTATACGTAGGTCACTACAAAGTTTTGAGACAGACTTTGTTATGGTCCATTATTTCACTTCCAAGAAACACAGTTGACAGTGTCCTTTCTTATTCACCGTGCAAGTTGCAACTTGCTCTGCTTATCAGAGTTGCTGGGAGGACTTTATTTGTTTTTGTTTTTATATTTTTGATTTTGGTGTGTCTCCAAACTTCTGTAATGATCCACGTATACCCTTGTCCTTTCTCCACATACAGCAGTGGCATGTGTGAGTGGGTGACTGCTTAGAGTCTCCAGGGCGCTGGTGAAGTTGGGGCGGAGCCTGGGGGTCAGGATCTTTTCTCTTCCTTTGCCTTAGTCTGGGTACAGCTTTACCCCTGGAGCCTCATTCCCCAGCCAGCCACTGCCAGGCATCAAATTATATACCTGTTCACTTGTTTACTGTCTGTCTCTTTCCTAAGATCTACAGGGCAGGGGCCTTGGCTCTCCTTTTCAACTGATTTCCTGACCTAAAAGAGAGCCTGGTGCTTTTTAAAAAGTTTTTTTTTTTTTTTTTTTTCTGAAAACACTCCCTGAGTCCCCCATCGGTTCTGGGTCTTAGGGGGTGAACAGGCGTGTTCCCGACTTAGCATTGCGTGTAGTCTAGCCTGGGAGGAACGAGTAAATGGCTTCAAGATTATCAGAGACGCAGCAGAGGCTTTGCCAAGGGGCTGTGGGAGGGCAGCACAGGGGCAGCTTATGGTGCAATGTGTGGCATGCCCTGGAAAAGGGACCTGAGGTGGCAAGTGAGCTGGACTCAAGGAGGGGCTGGCCGGGTCAGCAGAGGAGGAGGAAGCCCAGTGTTTCAGATAGAGGACACAGCATGTGTGAAGGGCCTGCTTCCTGGGGTGCTGGGGATCTGCAAGGCCTCTGTGGTGGTATAAAAGGGGGCCCTCAGCAAGAGGAGGCCAAGGTGGCAGGGTGTGTTGCAGCTTTTGTGCCATCCTGAGACAGCCGGACTTTGTTTTGAAACCACCTGGGGCCATCCCTGGAGATTTTAGGCAGGATGTGATTCTAGCCCTGTGAGTGAGTCCCCCTGGCAGAGTGTACTTCAGGGGGGACTATGGCTCAGGCAAGAGGCGGTGCTGACCTTGGCCAAGGTGGAGGCTGGGTTGTGAGAGCCTGTCAGCAGTCCTGAAAGGAAGCAGGACAAACTGAGCCTCTAGTAGCGGGGAGAGAGGTGGTTCCAGAGGAGCCCCGTGTGAGGGTACAGCCAGGGGAGACTTAGGTTATCAGACTTTTCCACCCTGGGGACAGGTTTCCTTGCCAAAAGAGGTTAAAACCCCAATGGCAGCCTCCTCTCCTGAGGTCATCACTGTGCCATGTCGTGCCTGACCTGGTGTGTGGTATGTGTGTACTGGCCTCTGGAGGGCTACCATGCTTCTGTGTGTACAGGCACATTCAGTTCTCTCAGGAAGTTTGGGGGAGAGATCAGGACACCCTCATCATTTGCCCTGTCAGGCAGCAAAGCTCAGAAAGTGGGCATGACTTAGGAAGGTCACGAAGACTCTGCTTCCCTGCTTCCCGGGCATTCCCTGGGGTCCCAGCCTGTCATTTCAGTTGAGGAGCCCTTACCCAGCCTCTTGGAGCTGTGGCTACTCTCCCAGCCCTGATCCAGTCCAACTGGCTACATTGTCTGCTCAGCAGCCCTCTCAGGGGCTCTCACTTGGGTTAGCCCAGTGATGTCAGCTTAATGGGCCCAGGAAGCTGGGGTAAAGGGACTGTCTAAAAAATGCAGGAATTTAGATCAGGGAGGTAGAAAAGGGTAGATATTTACTCAGCAAGTTTTCTCTGAGGCCTGCCGAGCTATGTCCCATGCCAGGCCTGGGAGCCGTGGGGGGTCCCAGCCTGAGGGGAAGTAGAGCCAGGTGTGGTCACCAGTCTTTAGCTTAGGACCGTTTAGGGTAGCTTCTGTCTTCAGTAGCAGAATAGAGCAGACAGGATGAATGCAGCCCCAGGATTTCCTGGCTCTGAGCAGAGCCTATGTCCCCTTCCTTAGGTATACTGAGAGAGGCTGCCAGCCTGCTGATGTTCCCTGACATGGCTATGAATGGTTCTGGATCCTCAGCAGCCTTAAGTCCCTCTTGGTTCACTTCTTCCACCTGAGAAAGGGCTCTCTAGGAGGAGGGCAGGTCAGAAGGGCTCTCTAGGAGGAGGCCAGGTCAGGTGGCTCTGGTTTCCAGCTGCTGCTGTCGCTGCCCACCCCACTGAGCCATGCCATCAGCTCCCTCCATGCAACCAGACACCTTGGCCTGATGAGGCTGCGATGTAGGAGCTGATAGGTAGGCTCAGAGCCATGGTAACAGGTGGCTGCCTCTTCCTTGCCTGTCAGCCTGGCCCGCCCTGCTCTCTTCCCTGCCATTGGGCAGGAGCTGATACCACAGAGGGACCAGGATCTAAATGAGAGAGGTCTCCTCAGTGGGCAGGGAGGGTCTAGGAGCTGGCATCCACTAGATGGGAATGGTCAGAGCGATACCAGGATGAATAGGTTCTTCATCTAGATCTGGGGTGGGGATGCCTGGCACAGGCTCCCGTGGACTATGCTGCAGCTGGGTGCCCCCAGGCCCCAGGGCTGTGTTCCCCTGGGGAGCACCCGGAAGGTAGGGCTTGCCAGGACTAAGATGCCATCACCCTGGCCTTCCCAAAGAGATATGTGGGGAAGGAGGGGACGTGGGCAAATGTTTCTGACCCGAGCCTGGCACTGGCTGTACCTTCTGGGGTCTCCAGGAGACAAGGAAGGGCGGAACTAGTTGGACCACAGGGTCAGTAGGTTAGGGCGGGCACATTCATGATAGCTGCCTGAGCCACATCAGAGAGGAGCTGAATGGTTCACTCAGCCCTGCTGGTCCAGGCTGTTCTCTGAAGTTTTCTAGGGGTCTCTTTACAGGCAGAGTTCTCTCAGCCCTGTCTCTCTCACTCTTGGATAAGGAGGTAGGCTGGTGGGAGGGAGCTTGGACATCTGTGGTGTAAGTGCCAGCCACCTGGCGCCAGCCTCCTGAGTCCTGGAGAATGGCAGGTGTTGGGGAAAGGGGCCTCAGTAGCTGGCAAGCTGCTTGGATTTGGGGAGTGGGATCATCTGGGTCCTTAGCCCTCTGGACTGGCTTCCTAGGAACTCAGTTTTGCAGGACTTGGGGTCAGCATAGGTACAGCATGTCTTTGTCACCAGCTCCAGCTGGCTTCCTGCTGAGCCTGACTCATCTGCCTCCTCATCTCCCCATAGCCTGATCTGCTCAACTTCAAGAAAGGATGGATGTCGATCTTGGATGAGCCTGGAGAGGTAGGAGAGCTGAAGTGAAAAGGGGAGGAGACTGTGCTGCTGTAGGACCCTCAGGGATAGCCCAGGAGGCTGAGGGGTCCCTGGCCTGTCCAGCTTTCTAGAGACACCAGCCTGTGGTAGTGGGGGTGGGTCTAAGGTGGGGACTGGGCTGGTCATCTCCCTGCCTTCTAGAGCAGTCTACAGTGTGTGAAAGTGGCAAGGAGTGGAGGCCACCTACCCACTCACACCTGTGTCCCACCCCCTGCTCTCACTAAGGGCCTCTTGGCCCTCCTACCTCGGGATAACCCTGCTGGGAATGGAGGGTCTGGGCAGAAAGGATCATGGGGATCCGCTGGCCTGAATCACACATAGATTTCCAGCACTTAGCCACAGGGCTAGGGCTCACGAAGAAGGCACTGGTTGAGTCAGAGCATGGGCATAATAGATAGCAATGATTATTAACAGAATAGATGTCCAGGTCACAGAGATCAAGCATGGAAAGGGGCCCACATCCTCCTGGCATCTAGTGACCTTCCCTTCCCTTGATATATCTGCTCTTGAAACTGGTAGGGGCAGTAGCTGTTTCTGTCCTTTCTGTGGCCAGGCTGGAGCTGGCTCCCTGCCCACCCTGTCTGGGAGGGGATGTCTCCCTAGCCCAGCCATGCATGTGCCTGTGGTTCAGGTCTTCATGCAGCCCACATGTCGCAGAGGGCTCAGAGCCAAAGGGAATCTCATTGTGTTTCCGGCCCACATGTTTTATTCTCTCCAGCTCATAAGCCTTCTGTACCTGCCGGCTGCCCACCCGTCCTATGGTGGCTGCTCTCCAGGCTCACACAAGGCCTGGAACCTTGCCAGTGACCCCTTCCTGGCCTCTCCACCCAGGTCCCCAGAGGGCAGAGGGATTATGGGCCCCACCCAGAACTGGCTGTTACTCATCCTCTATCACAGGATTTTGGAATGTCCAAGCTGGAAGGGACTTGGGAGATCAGCCAGCTTACCCCTGGGTACAAAGACAGGAGACAGGCCCATGAGAATGTCAACATCTTCTAGGCTTAGCAGCACCTTGGGCAGACCCAGTCCTAGAACTTGGAGCTCCTTCCATCTCCCATCCTAGTCATAGTCTAGGTTTGGAAGGGCCAAAGAAATGACTTGGCACAGAACCCCTGCCCTGCTTTACAGAGAGGCAAGTGAGGTCTCTGGCAGCACTCAGTCCACTGAGTAAGAGTAGAATGGTTCTAAGAGGGTCAGCCTCCTAGAACAAACACCCAAACCTGGTGTCCGTCCCTATGCCAGGTGCCATGAGAGAAGTACAAGGGAGGATTAGGCACTTCTAACCTCAGCAGAAGCTTTAGAGACTTCTTAGTAGCCCTGCTTTATAGGTCAGAAGACGAACTCAGAGAAGTGGAGATACTTCTCTAAAGGCATCCAGTAGCTAGGGAGCAGATGAAACCCTGGTCTCTTTTAAAACCCTGTTTCTCAGGGGAGAGAATGTAGAAAGAAGTAGAAAGTGTAATCCCCGCATATTTTTGAGATCATATTATCTTCTTGAGGAAAGAAAACTTAAGTATTTGAAGCAACAAACATGATGGACAGGGCTTGATGATGTGGGGAACCCTAGGAAGGCAAGAGACTGGGTGACATTCACTGACCCAGGTAGTGGGCAGACTCGACTGGCTTTCCTATGGGGTGACCAGAATGCCAGAGGTGGAGTGAGTTTTGCTGATATCAGGCTGTTCCTCTGGTGACACTCACCTCTTTCCTATATGTCCTGCCATCCCAATCCCAAACCATAAATCATAAGTGTACAGATTAATGCATTTTCTCACGTGCTGCATATGTGGGTAACTAGTACACAGATGAAGAAACAGACACCGTGCAGTCCTGCTCTCTGGGAGACCTTCGTCCTCCACCACTATGGCAATTGGGGGGTGTGGAGGTGGGGTAGGGCATATGGACAAAGACTTGCAATGCTCTGGCTTCACTTAGTCCCTGACTGCTAGCCAAGTGACCTTATATAGGTCACAACCCATCCCTGGTCTGTACTGGGGGGGGGGGGTGTACCAGAGGAGGCTTAGAATCTTTAGGAGGGGTCTGGGAGCATCATCAAGTCAGAAAAGGGTTCCAAGAAAGAAAGGGGAGTGTGGTTATGGAGGAAAAGCTGCCCCTGAGGCTCAGAGAGGAAATGGAAGGACCAGGCCTCAGATTGGGTTTATGACCCTAAGCTGCTGCCCCACCCTTGCTGTGTACACAATGGTTAGTTTGGCAGCACCCACTTGGCCCTTTCATCCTACCCTCCCTCCCCCTCAGTCATCAGCACCTCTACTTTGCAGTGGAAGAAGCATTGGTTTGTGCTGACAGATTCAAGCCTCAAGTATTACAGAGACTCCACCGCGGAGGAGGTGAGACAATCAGTGGGAGGGCATCCTGTCCCCATCAGGGGCTGATACACCCTAGAAGAGGCTGGGATGGCCTGGCTGGGGTCAACAAAGTGGGTCTCCCTGGGGCCCACGTGGAACAGGGCGGGTGCTTCTGCCCCAGGCAGATGAGCTGGATGGCGAGATCGACCTACGTTCCTGTACGGACGTCACTGAGTACGCGGTGCAGCGCAACTATGGCTTCCAGATCCACGTGAGGCTGCATGCAGGGGAATGGTGGTTGAGGGTGGGGTCAGTATATCTGGAGGCCCCAGAGGAGGTTTTGGTGCTGAATGTGGTTTACCATTGAGACTGGCTTCCTGTTGCCCATTTACCAGAGGCCCTAAGCTCAGAGCCAGTCAGAAGCTCTGGTGTCAACACTTAATTTATCTGAGGAGATCTTGGAGCCAGCAGGGTTTTCCCTAGGCTGCTGGAAGGGAGGTTTTGTGCCGTCCGCCTGCCCCAGACTCCAAAACCTTAGATACTGAAAAGCATGGTTCACAGTGGGGAGGGGGCCATGGGGCTGGCCATGTGGCAACCTACTCTGGTCTGGACTTGCAGACCAAGGATGCTGTCTATACCTTGTCCGCCATGACCTCAGGCATCCGACGGAACTGGATTGAGGCTCTGAGGAAGACTGTACGTCCAGCTTCAGCCCCCGATGTCACCAAGTATGTGCTGATCTGGACCAGGGCCTTAGGGGAGACAGCAGTTACTTTTGCATCCCTGGGTGGGATTCTGTGTGCTCACCTGAGGGCCCTGTGGCTGTACCTTCTGGGCCTCAGTTTCTCTATCAACAAAATGGGAAGAGGGCAATGAGTATTCTTGGTGTTCACGCAGAAATACATGAGGATTTGAGGTTTGATCTGCCATCTCTTCAATCCACCATATCTTGGAAGAGAGGGCAGGGGCTTTGGCTTTTTGGGCAAGATGCCTGTGCATTAAAAGCCCCTGCTTAGGTGCTGTTCTGTCTCTGAACTATATATTGCTTCTTGGCTTTTGGCTAAGATCAGATTTAGTATCTGTCTCCCTGCCATGGGGGCCATGTCTGAGCTGGCGTTCAGGGAGAAGACTGCCTAGGTTGTCTGGCTCGGTGCACACCCCTCTTGGGGTGGGAAGCTCACTTCCTCTGAAGGTTCAGGGATAGAGGGGCGGGAGGGCTAAGTTACCGGGGGCAGAACCTCCATAAGTATAAATAGCTGCCCATGGGGACCTGGGATTTGCAGCTGCTAGGCACCAGGAACAGAACGTGGTATTGAAGTGGGTGAACAGGAGGCCCCAACCTGGCCGCACTCTGCTGTTCAGCCTTAGGCCAGTGGCTTCCCTGCCTGGGTTTCAGGTTTCTCCTTTGTCACATTGGAGTGTCATGTCTGTGCATGTGTGAGGATATGCCCAGCGCCCTTTGTAAACTCCCGAAGTACTGCACGGTTGGACTGTTATTTAGTATATCAGCTCTGGTGCTTTAACAAACTGGCTGAAACAAGGTAGATGCTCATTTCTCTCTCTGAAACAGTCCAAAAGTGTGTAATCCAGGCAGCTCTGTGGCCTCAGCTCACACTGTGGCCAGAGGGGACTGCTCAGGTTCTCATGAAGTCCCAGCCCTTTAAGGGGAGCAGCCTGTCATGCCCGATGAGTGGAATGCAGTCACATGGCCACGCGTAGCTACAGCGAGTGCTGGAAAGTATAGTTTTCAGCTGGGTGACCATGTACCCAGCAATTGCTGTGGGAGGAGAGGAGAATTGCCATAGTTGTTCAGTCTCAGCAGCGTGTGTTCAGTCCACCCAGAGGTCCCTGTCTTCCCCTGGTTCACAGTGACCATGAGCATCTCTTCTATTCTACCGTGAGCCTTGTGAAGCCCTGGCATTGTCTGTCTATTTATTTATTTATTTATTTTGAGACAGAGTTTCACTATGTCACCCTTGGTGGAGTGCTATTGCATCACAGCTCACAACAACCTCAAACTCTTAGGCTTAAGCGATTCTCTTGCCTCAACCTCCCAAGTAACTGGGACTACAGGTGCCCACCACAACACCCAGCTGTTGTTGTCACTGTTATTTAGCAGGACGGGCCAGATTCCAACCCACCAGTCCTGGTGCATGTGGCCAGTGCCTTAACCACGGAGCTACAGGCACTGAGCCATCTGTTATGTTTTTAATCCATTGATCACCTTTGCAAAGGGCCTCCTGGTTGCTTTCTATGTTCACCCACCTAGTCCTCACATCCTTTCTGTGAGGTGTTGCCCCATGTTACAGATGAAGATAACTGAGGCTCAGGGCAGGGGAAGCCAGATATCCTGGTCGCTCTGCTGGCACTCAGTGGAGCCAGGATGTTCCCAGGGTCTGCTAGCGAAGAAGCTTCAGCTCTCAACCTATAGGATGGGCTGCTTCCTCCCCTGGGGTCTGTCCCCAGCCTCTGGCACCCAGCTGGTGCTCCAGAAGTATCCATTGTGGAGCTGATCAGGCAGGTCCCACCTGACGTGACTCTGCTGGTGCCCTAGGCTCTCGGACTGTAATAAGGAGAACACACTGCACAGCTACAGCAGCCAGAAGGGCTCCCTGAAGCCAGGGGAGCAGAGGGTATGCTCTGAGCTCATTGGCCGGGGAGGCCCGCGGAAGGCAGATGGTCGGCGGCAGTCTTTGGACTATGTGGAGCTCTCCCCGCTGACCCAGGGTTCCCTGCAGCGGGCCCGCACTCCAGCCCGCACTCCTGACCGCCCAGCTAAGCAGGAGGAGCTAGAGCGGGACCTGGCTCAGCGCTCCGAGGAGCGACGCAAGTGGTTTGAGGCCACAGACAGTCGGGCCCCTGAGGTGCCAGCTGGTGAGGGGCCGCGCCGAGGCCTGGGCGCCCCCCTCACTGAGGACCAGCAGAGCCGGCTCAGTGACGAGATTGAGAAGAAGTGGCAGGAGCTAGAGAAGCTGCCTCTGCGGGAGAACAAGCGGGTGCCACTCACAGCCCTGCTAAACCAAAGCCACGGGGAGCGCCGGGGGCCCTCGAGTGACACCCACGAGGCACTGGAGAAGGAGGTAGGTGGCACCACAGCTGGCCTCTCTGGGCACCGCCTTGCCCACCAGCACCCCTCTGATCCCTGCTCTCATGCCCTGGCATTTGTCTTGCACACCTGCAGTGATGGGGCACTCACTCCCAGTCCACTATCTGGCGCTGCAGACTCCTTTTGATTGGAACCTTTTCCCCTGGACCTGGGTGTTATGTTTGGTTTTGGTTTTTTTTTTTCTTAGTTCTGTCCTCAGCAGCCACAGGGAAGGGAAACGAGGAAGAGAAGGGAGGAACCGTTTACTGTGCATCTCTGACATGCCGAGCCTTGTCCTCCTCCCTGCTTCCAGGCTCCCACTGACTTGGACACCCCATCCCCCACCCCCATAGGTGCAGTCGCTTCGGGCCCAGCTGGAGGCCTGGCGTCTCCGCGGGGAGGCTCCTCAGAGCATACCTAGAACCCAGGAGGATGGCCATATCCCCCCAGGCTACATCTCACAGGTAAGGCGGAAGAACTGTTTTGTGGGGAATGGGGGCTGGTCTCTGATTGCCATGTTGTCAGGAAACAGCTAAGTTTTTGGGTGCCCTTCCTATGTGTTGGAACCTTCGTGACACATGTGACACAGGTCATTTTATTTAATCTCCCCACAGCTGGTGGGCATGGTCACTGTGCCTATTTTACAGACAAAGCCACTGGGCTCTGAGAGGTTATGTGACTTGCCTGAGGTCACCCCACCGGCAGGTGGCAGAGGTGGGATTTGAGCATGGGTCCCGCTGACTGTAGAGCCTGTGAATTCCCGTGTGACACTCTGCACTTGGACCCTTTCCCCTGCACCACCCTGGGGACGTGGGAAGCTGGTGGCCTTGGGAAGCTGGTGGCCTTGGGAGTCACTCCCCAAACACAGGGAATTTCTGCATGAGCCTGCCAGGCCGAGGCCCCAGCAAGGAGGTCTGCAGGACATAGGAGCCTCCAGTGGCCCTCAGGGAGTACACCGCCTGCCTAGGACAGCCGTTCTCAACAGGGTGATTTTTGCCCCCTTGGGGACATTTGACTATGTCTGGTAATACTTGATTGTCACAACTGGGACAACTAGCTCTCCAGAAATAAAATGTGTGTGTGTGTGTGTACACATATACTTAAATAAATTTATTATAAGTTTTGCTGGTATAAAGGATGCTTAGGATACAATTTACAAATAAAAATATAATACTTTTTATTATGAATTCCTACATAGCAAATGAATCTTTCTCAGAATGCTTTCAGTGATTTTTCCATACTCTTGTATCTCCAACTAATTAAGAAACAGACATAGCTCTAACATGTATTCTGGTTGACATTTTTATTTATGCTAAATGAGTAAGGTGAGAAGATATACGTATGTTGGAACTTGGTCAATGTTGTGAGCAACTTCTTTGTTGAATCAAATAACAATTTTCTATTGAGAATATTTCAGAATATTCTATTAAGGATACTTCTGTAATTTTTTTGTTCTGTTTACAACACAATGGTCATAGATGTCACACTTTTAAGTTTGGTCTGCATTACCAGCATTTTTCATTACTTGCTTAAGTCTAGGCAATCAACAGAACAAAAAAGCCCTGATTTGTAACATTTACCAATTTCTGTGGTGTAAAACTCCTACTAAGGTGGATGTTGAGCTATCAGCATGAAGTCCCTGAGCAAATGGAGTTGGGAAGAGAGTTCACACCATTCTATAGTATTTCCACCAGACAGATGCAATAGACATGAATAACAACCTCAACTACACATATAATAAAATGCAGTGAAAAAATTAGGAAATGATAAATTTTGAGTGTCTATTACCTTGGGTTTGTTATGGTTTTTTTTCCTAAGCACAAGTGATCTTTCTGTCTTGGCCTACCAGAGTGTATTACCTTATTTTTAATGTAATCAATTTAAGGTATATAAATTTAATTTTTAACAACAGCTGTAAAGAACAACTGATTCAAAAAATTCCTAAAAATTTGACAATCAGCTATCTGTAGTCACCACTCTGTTGGAGAAAATAATGCTGGGACCTAGGCTCTGGGTAAGAGGAATCTTCTAGAAGCTTCCAGGGGGAAGTCAGGAGTGGCTGTTAGGAAGGCTTCCTTCCTGACAGGTGGGCACTGAGCTGAGCAGGGTGTGTGCAAGCAAGCTAGAGGGAGACAGCGCCTGATGCTGGGAGCAGGTGGAAGAGGGCAGTACCTCCCCTGAGGCAGAGGAGGGGGCTGGGCTCAACACCACAGCCTATGGCAGGGGAAGACCTCAGAGGCCCCAGCCAGGGGCTGGTAGCTATGCTGGCTCTGGGCGGGTTCCAGGACTGCTTTCTGAGGGGTGAGGCTAGGTGGGCCCCTCACAGCCACCTAAGCCTTGAGTGGCTCCCTCCATTTTACTCTCAGCTTGCAGGTGGGGAGATTGAGGCCCAAAGAGGGGTGTGGTCTTTGAGCTGAAGGTAGGCCTGTGTCTGGAATCCAGGCTTCCTGGTCCCCCCCATGGAGCACTCCAAAGGCTATCACTTCTCTGTTAGGTTGGGACAGGTGGGGGCAGCAGGGGAAACCTGGGTGGGGGGGAGAACCGGGTGAGAGGTGAGAAGGGTTTAATTGGGAAGCAGAGCGAGAAGACTGGGGTAAAGTGACCCCAGATGCAAAGGTCATCAGAGAAGAGGAGCTGAGTCATCTGTGTCTCCCTCAGGCACAGGAAGAGGCTGCTGGAAACTCAGGACCTGGAGAGGTGACAGCTAAGAGAGACTGCCCAGCTGGTACCTCAGGCTGGGTGGTGCCTCTCTTTGGGGAGGGGCGGTTGCCACTGCAGGAGACCTGTCAGGGGCTCTGGGCCTTCGCCCAATGGACTTCAGTGCCTCCTTCCCAGCCTATTACAGTGGGGGCCACAGGCATTTCTTTATCTACTTTGATGTCCATGTCAATGGTGGCAGCCAATATCAGGACACCTTGGGCCACTCAGGAAGGTAGGTCAGAGAGCAGCACCTACCTGGCCTTTTAGGAGCCCCTCTTCATGAGGTGCTTCCCATCTCCTGATGTCAGCACCCGTACCCGTCAGCTGCTGGGTCTGCCTGCCTGCCTTCTCAGGCCCTTGAAGAGCAGTAGTCTGTGTTCCCTTTCTAGGCTCAGCACAGGTGCTCACTTCAGGGACTGCCCATTCCCAGGGGGGCTGGGGGCTGCTGTGTTTTATAGATGCTGTGACAGAACTCAAAAAAGGCAGGGGCTTGGGCGGCGCCTATGGCTCAGTGAGTAGAGCGCCAGCCCCATAAACTGAGGGTGGCGGGTTCAAGCCCGGCCCTGGTCGAACTGCAAAACGAACAAACAAAAAAAAAGGGGCTTGTTCAAATCCACTCCATGGTGCAGCGAGGACTAGGACCCAGTGTGTGGGACCCCAAGGCCATGTTTTTTGGTCCTAAATGGGAGGATATACAGAGGGCGGGTAGGACAGACATCCTTGTCTTCCTAAGCTGGCCTGCTGCAGTTACAGGGAAACACAGAATCCCTCCTCTGGCCCTCTGTGCCTCAGTGTGTTCCTAGCTCTCCCCCTTCCCTCTTTTATTTTTTTGTTTTGCAGTTCGGCCCGGACCAGGTTTGAACCAGCCACCCTTGGTATATGGGGCAGCACCCTATTTGCTGAGCCACAGGTGCCGCCCCCCTTCCCTCTTTTATTGACCTTTACATAGTTTCTTAATTATGCAAAAACATGATTACATTTCCATAAATAATTCAAACCAATTAAAAGTTTGGAAATGAACACATGCCCACTCCCTCTCCTGCTGGCTCCCACCCCAGAGGTTACCCCAGTGACTAAGGCAGCAGCTGCCTGTCTGGATTTGTTTGTTTCCTGTGGCAGCTGTAACAAATTACCACAGCTGCTTAAATGACACAAATTTATTACCTTATAGTTCTGTAGGCTACAAGTCTAACACAGGCCACTGCAGACTAAAACCAAGGCAGCGGCAGGGCCAAGTCCTCTAGAGGCTCTCGGTGGGGCCCACATCCTTGCCTTTTGGTGGTTGCTCAAGTGCCTTAGCTCATGGCCTCTTCCTTCATCTTCAAAGGTTGCAAAGGGGGAGTCGAGTCTACCTTTCCTCACCATTCCTTCCTGGTCACTCATCCCTCAGGCTCTTCCCTCCTGCCCTCTTTATCCCCTTATAAGGACCCTTGTGATTACTTTGGGCTCACTGGCTAATCTAGGATAATCTCCTGATTTTAAGGTCAGCTGATTAGCAAATTTTAATTCTCTCTGCAGCCTGAATTCCAGATCCCGGGAAGAAGGGCGTGGACATATCTGTTTTCATATACATACAACTCTGTGTTTTGTTCCCACATGCGCCTTATGCACTGTCAGAAGCCGGCTTCAAGACACCTTTCCACAGCAGTCACACGGGCAGCTCTATCTTGTAACAGTGGCTTGGAGTCCTTTGTAAGGCTCCATCACATCATTTATTTTTAAAGGTTCCCCTGGTAGGCATTTAGGCTGTTTCCAGTTTTCATCTGTTACCAACTTTGCCTTAGGGAATCCCTTGTCTTTGTATGCACGTAACTTTCTGTGGGATCTTTCCTGGGGATAGAATTGCTAGGCCAAGTGCTACATGGGTGGGATGCAGTGATGGCTGGGCACGGTGGCTCATGCCTGTAAACCTAGCACTCTGAGAGGCCAAATCAGGGGGATTGCTTGAGCTTAGGAGTTCAAGACTGCCTGAGCAAGAGCGAGACCCTGTCTCTATTGAAAATAGAAAAATTGGCTCGGCGCCTATGGCTCCAGCACCAGCTAAGTGCTAAGGCTAAGGCACCAGCCACATACACCTGAGCTGGCAGGTTCGAATGCAGCCTGGGCCCACCAAACAACAATGAGAACTACAACCAAAAAACAGCCAGGCATTGTGGCGGGCGCCTATAATCCCAGCTACTTAGGAGGGGGAGGCAGGAGACTCGCTTGAGCCCAGGAGTTAGAGGTTGCTGTGAGCTGTGATGTCACTGCACTCTACCCAGGGCGACAGCTTGAGGCTCTGTCTCAAAAAAAAAATAGAAAATTAGCCAGGTGTTGTGGTAGGTGCTTATAGTCCCAGCTACTTGACAAGCTGAGGCAAGACTAGCTTGAGCCCAAGAGTTTAAGGCTGCTGTGAGCTATGACGATGCCTGGCACTCTACCCAGGGCAAAGGAATGAGACTCTGAAAGAAAAAAAAAATGCAGGCTCGGCGCCTGTAGCTGAAGCAGCTAAGGTACCAGCCACATATGCCAGAGGTGGTGGGTTCAAATCCACCCCAGCCTGCCAAATAACAATAGCTATAACCAAAAAATAGCCAGGCATTGTGGCAGCTACTTAGGAGGCTGAGGCAAGAGAATCGCTTAAGCCGAGGAGTTGGAGGTTGCTGTGAGCTGTGACACCATGGCATTCTACCAAGGGCGACAGCTTGAGGCTCTGTCTCAAAAAAAAAAAAAAAAAAAAAATGGGGCGGCGCCTATAGCTCAGCGAGTAGGGCACCGGCCCCCGTATACCAAAGGTGGCAGGTTCAAGCCCAGCCTTGGCCAAATTGCAAAACAGAAAAATACCCAGGCGTTGTGGCCGACGCCTGTAGTCCCAGCTACTCGGGAGGCTGAGACAAAAGAATCGCCTAAGCTCAGGAGA